>JAAAWM010011496.1:0-83254 GCA_036873465.1 Thinopyrum obtusiflorum | reverse complement strand
GGGGGAAGAAACAAGTAAATACACAGCAACGATGCATTCGATGGCATGCTATGACTACGATGCAGTGCAGGGTTGTCTTAAGATGCATCTGAGGCATCCTAGTTATTGTAGGGTTAGTGCGGGATTTAATACCCGGTGTCTGTGCACTATTCATCTGCCGGAATCGGGCTCGAAGTTATGAGTTCTCCTACGTAGGAGGTTCCGGCATCGAAACAGACGGCGCGATCAGACTCGGCTCGTCGTTCTGAGCAACTTTCATGTATAAACTTTTTCGATCTGAGCTACGGTTTAAAAGATATGAATTTTTAAAGTTTATTTGAATTTCTGGAATTATTTTTATTAATAAACTCAACATTATCCAGAACAGTAGCAGGATGACGTCAGCATGTGGCAATGCTGATATCAGCAAGTCAAAGGGCGGCTGTACAGGTCAAACCTGACATGTGGGTCCAGTGGGACCCACATGTCAGCCTCTGTTTATTTTAACAGTGTATTAGTTTAATCCGCAGAGTTAATTAGGGTCGGGCCCCACATGTCATAGAGATATTACTTAAACTAATTATTTTTATTTATAAAAACGGTTAAATTAGTTTTAATTTGCCGGGGCCCACATGCCATAGACTGGGGCTGCCCAGTCAGCAAAGTTGACTGGGTCAACCCAGTCAACGGGGCCACCCGGGCCCACAGTCAGTGTCACAGAGGGCGGGGCCCACCAGCCACGTCGGCTGCGGCCACCGGAGTTGCTCCGGCGACCAAATCTGCGGCGGGCCTCGCCGGAGACGCTCGGAAATGGTCCACACCGCATCAAATCGCGCGCGGTTGGGCGCGTTAGAACGGGCATTCAATGCCGCGTCCACCTAGACTAACGCGGGGCGCCGGAGACGACCGGAACAACGCCGGCGACGAGCCAAAGCGGTGCCGGAGTTCGGGCTGCGATGGATCTGGCGCTAGGGGGCACGGGAAAGTATGTGCTTGGGCTTGCTGAGCTCCTGGGAGCACCATGAGCTCAATGCCGTGCTCAAACGAGCACGACAGTGGCTATGGCCACGGCGGCGACGCGATTTGCGGGGGCCGGAGCTCGGTTCATCGATGAGCTAGCTACGGGGAGCTAGAGGGGCAACAAGGGGAAGTAGGAGACGGTGTAGCTCACCGTGCGGCACGCCGAAGGCCGTTGATAGCTTAGTAGCAGAAGAATCGGCGCCGGGGAAGAAAGGGGGGTCGTCGGCGATCCGAGGAAGACGACGATGCTCACGGGCGACGTAGACCTCCCCGGCTCCGTCTACGGGCTCCAGTCGAAGGAGTCGACCCTGGCGAATCCTCTGGACACCTCAGAGAGCGGAGCAGGCGCCGGTGGCCGCGGCTAGCTACGAAGCGCGGCGGCGATGGTGTTCGGCCGACGCGGATCTGGAGGGGAAAGGGACGAGGCGAGCGAGGGAGAGAGGGGAGAGTGAGCGGGCAGCCCAGGGGAGATGCACTGGGGCTTGCCCTTATCCTCCCAGGTGGCCGCGGCGTCGCGCTGTCGAGCGCTGGCCGGAGCGGCGCCGGCGTGCCCACGGGCGGGACGACACGGCGATAGAGAGAGAGCGAGAGGAGAGAGAAATGGGCCAGCTGGGCCGGTTCGGGGCACTGTGCACTTAGGCCCGGTGCACAGTGCCTCTTTTATTTTTATTTTCTGCTTTCTCTTTTCTCTTCTGTTGCAAAATAGTTAGGCCGCTTTAGCAATTTTGTAAAATATGGGAGTTGACCCAAATAATACATAGCAATATTACTGGCCCGCAGAAATTGGTTTGGATGAATTTGAACTTCATTTAGAATTGAAATGAATTTAAGGAATTTAAATAGTGCTGTTTGGGTGATGTTTCACCTTGTTTGACTCATTAATCATAACCCAAAAATATTGTTTATGATTTTGTCATTGCTACTGGATTATTTGCCAATTAATGGACATTTTTCCAGCAGGGTTTGATCAACTTCAAATTGCACTTTTGAATTTAAGTTGATTTTCAGATTTGAATTTGAGTTGAATATTTAACCCAAGTGTCAAGGCACTGCAAATGATGATGACATGGCATTATTAGCAGTTGATCACGGTAGCCATTACAAGGGGCGTTACACTACCGAGAGAGAAGAGGGGGAAGAAACAGGTAAACACTAAGCATACAAGTGCAACAAGGTGCATGCTACGCGACGATGCAGTGCAGGGTTGTCTAAAGATGCATCTGAGTCATTACGGTTATTTTAGGGTTATCGCGGGATTTAATACCCGGTGCCTATGCACTATTCTGATAAAGAAACGGACGGGACGATCAGACTCGTCTCGTCGTTCTGAGCAACTTTCATGTTTTAAGTTTTTCGATCTGAGCTACGGTTTAAAAGTTATTAATTTTCAAAGTTTATTTCAATTTCTAGAATTATTTTATTTAACAGAAAATGAATTGTGATGTCAGCATGAGGTAATGCTGACATCAGCAAGTCAACAGGACGGCTGACCAGTCAAACCTGACATGTGGGTCCAGTGGGACCCACATGTCAGCCTCTGTTTAGACTAACAGTGAGCTAAACTTAATTATCTGAGTTAGTTAGGGGGTGGGCCCCATATGTCAGTGAGTAGTTAGGGTTTTAATTTACTATTAACTGATTTTCTAATTATTTTAAATTGTTAAATAGCGGGGTCCCACATGTCATACTCAGGGAGTGCCACGTCAAAGTGTTGACTCGGTCAACGAGTCAGCTGGGCCCACCCGTCAGTGGCTCAGGCGGCCCCACATGTCAGTGCCAGGTCAGCCTCATCGGCATCGTCGCCGGAATAAGCTCCGGCGACCAAGTTTGCGGCGGCGGAGCGCCGGAGTTGCTCGGAATCGAGCCACAGGGCTCTAGTCGCAGCGTGCTTGGGCGCGTTCGAGAGCTGAGAACGAACCGCGTCCAATGGCGCCAATCCCTTGGGCTAAGGTGGTCGGAGCTCGCCGGAAACAAGCTCGAGGCGGCGGCCGGAGCTCGGGCGTCGATGGATTCGAGGCTGCGGAGCTCTAGGAAGTGCGCGCGCATGTGCTATGTACTCCTAGCGACCTACTGAACACGGTGACACGTTCGAACGAGCTCAAGGTGCACTAGGGGGTGAGCTTGGAGCTCAACGGCGGCGAGCAGGGCTCGGTCACAGTGGCGACAGCGCAGCAGCTAACCAGGGGAGCTACGCGGTTACCTAGGGGAAAGAGAGGAGTGCGGGTGCTCACCGAGCGGCCAAGAAAAGCCCTCGACAACCTTGTAGCAGCAGGGGACGACGGGATCGGCGGCGGAGCTCCGGCGTCTGGAGGAGGAAGATGACGGCATTGCGGCACTCTGGTGGCTCCCGGCCCACGTGCGCAGTCGAGGACGACGAGGTGGACGACGGCCTCTCTTCAGCGTAAGAGGAAGAGGCTCGGGGCGGGCGGTGGCCGCGGTGGAGGAAGCTGAACGGCGGCGATGGCGTTCGGGCAAAAGGGGATCTGACGAGGCCGAGTGCGGCGAGGGCGAGGGGGAAAAACTGGGGCGCTAGGGTTCGAGGAACGGCCGAGGGGCCTCGGGGCTCAACCATATAGGCGCCGGGGACCGCAGGGATGCGCGACGTGCGGTGATCGCCGGCGTGTCGGCTCGGGCGCGCGACAGCACGGGGAGGAGGAGGACGACCGCTTGGGCTGGGCCAGCTAGGCCGAGGTTCGGGGCACTGTGCACTAAGGCCGAGTGCACAGTGTCCCGCGTTTATTTCTTCTGTTTTCTGTTTCTCCTTTCTTTTTAATCTTTTCTGTTTTGAAATAGTTAGGGCTCTTCTGCATTTTTGTAAAATGTGAGACTAGGCTCAATTATTACAATGCAATATCAGCTTTCACCAAAAAGTGATTTGGACAGATTTGGAAACCATTTGCATTTGAAATGATTTTAAATGGATTATAAATGGCTGTTTTTGTTGCTGTTTCAAATTGTTTGAGCCATTTATCTAAGTCCAAATATTTTGATGATGGTTTTATAAATGTTCCTGGATTATTTGCCATTTAATGAACATTTTCCCAATAAGGTTTGATCAACTTCATATTTCACTTTGGAAATTGAATTGATTTTCAGAATTGAATTTGTATGGATCATTAACCCATACTACTTGGCACTGCAAATGATCATGACTTGGCAAGTTTAACAGAGTGTCACTGAGTTTATTACAAGGGGGTGTTACAATTGCACATCCTGGTACACCGCCAAAGGCTTTCATATAGAGTCATATTTTGTTCCAGTATCGAGTTGTAATATTGAGTTGTAAGTAAATAAAAGTGTGATGATCATCATTATTAGAGCATTGTCCCATGTGAGGAAAGGATGATGGAAGCTATGATTCCCTCACAAGTTGGGATGAGTCTCTGGACTTTAAAAAAATAAAAGAGGCCAAAGAAGCCTGAATAAAAAAATATAAAAAAGAGGCCAAAGAGCCCAAAAAAAGAGAAAATTAAAAAATTAAAAAAATAAGAGAAAAAGAGAGAAGGGACAATGTTACTATCCTTTTCCACACTTGTGCTTCAAAGTAGCACCAGGTTCCTCATATAGAGAGTCTCTTGAGTTATCACTTTCATATACTAGTTGGAATTTTTCATTATAGAACTTGGCTTGTATATTACGATGATGGGCTTCCTCAAATGCCTGAGGTCTTCATGAGCAAGCAAGTTGGATGCACACCCACTTAGTTTTCAGTTTGAGCTTTCATACACTTATAGCTCTAGTGCATCCGTTGCATGGCAATCCTTACTCCTTGCATTGATATCGATTGATGGGCATCTCCATAGCCCGTTGATCTGCCTAGTTGGTGCAAGACTTTCTTCCTTCTTCTATTGATCCCTACCACCGCATTCTATTCCACCCATAGTGCTATATCCATGGCTCACGCTCATGTATTGCGTGAAAGTTGAAAAGGCTTGAGAACATTAAAAGTATGAAACAATTGCTTGGCTTGTTATTGGGGTTGTGCATGATGAAATACTTTGTGTGGTGAAGATGGAGCATAGCCAGACTATATGATTTTGTAGGGATAACTTTCTTTTAGCCATGATATTTTGAGAAGACATGATTGCTTTATTAGTATGCTTGAAGTATTATTGTCTTTATGTCAAATTATAGACTATTACCTTGAATCACTCGTGTCTTGATATTCATGCCATGATTAGATTACATGATCAAGATTATGCTAGGTAGCATTCCACATCAAAAATGATCATTTTTATCATTTACCTACTCGAGGACGAGCATGAATTAAGCTTGGGGATGCTGATACGTCTCCGTCGTATCTATAATTTTTGATTATTTCATGCCAATATTCTACAACTTTCATATACTTTTGGCAACTTTTTATATTATTTTTGGGACTAACATATTGATCCAGTGCCCAGTGCCAGTTCCTGTTTGTTGCATATTTTTTTGTTTCACAGAATATCCATACCAAACGAAATCCAAACACGATAAAAACTTACGAAGATTTTTTTGGAATATATGTGATTATTGGGAATTGGAATCAACGCGAGACGATGCCCGAGGGGCCCACAAGCCCAAGGGGCGTGCCTGGGACCCTTGTGGCCACCCCGTAAGGCATTTGGTGCCCTTCTTTTGCCGCAAGAAAGCTAATATCTGGATAAAAATCGTGTTAAAATTTCAGCCCAATCGGAGTTACGGATCTCCGGGAATTTAAGAAACAGTGAAAGGCCAGAATCTGGGAATGCAGAAACAGAGAGAGAGATCCAATCCGCCGCCATGGAGGCCATGGACCAGAGGAGAAACCCTTCTCCCATCTAGGGGAAGGTCAAGGAAGAAGAAGAAGGAGTGGGGCTCTCTCCCCCTCTCTCCCGGTGGCACCGGAACGCCGCCGGGACCATCATCGTGTGACGGCAATCTACACCAACACCTCCGTCATCTTCCCCAACATCTTCATCACCTTCCCCCATCTATCTATAGCGGTCCACTCTTTCGCAACCCGATGTGCCCTCTACTTGAACATGGTGCTTTATGCTTCATATTATTATCCAATGATGTGTTGCCATCCTATGATGTCTGAGTAGATTTTTGTTGTCCTATCGGTGATTGGTGAATTGCTATGATTGGTTTAATTTGCTTGTGGTTATGTTGCTGTCCTTTGGTGCCCATCATATGAGCGCGCATGTGGATCACACCATAGGGTTAGTTGTATGTTGATAGGACTATGTATTGGAGGGCAAGGGTGATAGCAGCTTTAGCCTAGCATAGAAATTGATGCATACGGGATTGAAGGGGGACCAGTATATCATAATGCTATGGTTTGGTTTTACCTTAATGAACGTTAGTAGTTGCGGATGCTTGCTAATAGTTCCAATCATAAGTGCATAGAATTCCAAGTAAGGGATGACATGCTAGCAGTGGCCTCTCCCACATAAAACTTGTTATCGGTCTAGTAACATAGTCAATTGCTTAGGGACAATTCCGCAACTCCTGCCACCACTTTTCCACACTCGTTAAGCTAACTTTATTGTTACTTTATCTAAACAGCCCCTAGTTTTTATTTACGTGCTCTTTATTATCTTGCAAACCTATCCTACAACACCTACAAAGTACTTCTAGTTTCATACTTGTTCTAGGTAAAGCGAACGTTAAGCGTGCGTAGAGTTGTATCGGTGGTCGATAGAACTTGAGGGAATATTTGTTATACCTTTAGCTCCTCGTTGGGTTCGACACTCTTACTTATCGAAAGAGGCTACAACTGATCCCCTATACTTGTGGGTTATCAAGACATTTTTCTGGCGCCGTTGCCGGGGAGCAATAGTGTGGGGTGAATATTCTCGTGTGTGCTTGTTTGCTTTATCATTAAGTAGATTTTATTTGCTGTTCTAAGTTGTTCTCTATCTTTAGTTATGGATATGGAACACGAAATACCAAAAAAAATTAGGTGTACTTGCTACTCATGGAGATGGGGAACCTCCTAAAACCCTCGATGCTCGTTATGTGGAAAATATTAAACACTACTTTGATAATCCTGAGAAAACCCCATTCAACTTGATAATGGGAGACACGTTGGATCAACATGAATACTTTAGGGATTATCACTTGACTCTAAAAGGGAGACTATTATGTGATTAAATTCATATGTTGCATTGGTATGCTTGGAATTTATGCCAGAGATATGATTATACTTGTTGCTCTAGGATGAAGGCTCGACACCTTCCCTTTTCTTGTAGATTTAATGATAATGAAACCTTGGCTTCTTATTCTAATGGTATATATGATTATTATGATGTGGAACGAATAGAAGAATTCATTGCTTTTAAGGGTGCTTATGAAATTGAATCTTTGTTTGAAAAGTATGAAGCCTTTGATGATGATGTTTATAGGCCTGAAAATTTTGCTATACTTAAATATTGCTATGAGAATTATGAATACAATGCCGATATTGATGCATTTATTGAGAAAGTCTCCGCTGTCCAAGAAGAGACTAATATTTTGCAGGAATCTATGGAAGAAGAAATTGATGACACTGTGAGCTCATTAGATAAAAAAGATGACGAGGAGAGCGAAGAACAAAAGGAGGAAGAACGGATTAGCTACCCGTGCCCACCTTCTAATGAGAGTAACTCTTCAACTCATACATTGTTTAATTTGCCTTCGTTCTTACCGAAGGATGAATGCTATGATGATTGCTATGATCCCTTGGATTCGTTTGAAATATCCCTTTTTGATGAAATTGATGCTTGCTATGCTTGTGGCCATGATGCCTATATGAATTATGCTTATGGAGATGAAATTGCTATAGTTCCTTATGTTAAGAATGAAATTGTTGCTATTGCACCCACGCATGATAGTTCTATTATCCTTTTGAATTCTCCCAACTACACTATATCGGAGAAGTTTGCGCTTATTAAGGATTATATTGATGGGTTGCATTTTACCATTACACATGATGATTTTGATGAGTATAATATGCATGTGCTTGCTACTCCAACTTGCAATTATTATGAGAGAGGAACTACATCTCCACCTCTCTATGTTTCCAACACGATAAAATTGCAAGAAATTGCTTATGCTATGTATCGGCCTTTACTTTGTGTGCATGAATTGTTCTTTTATGACATGCCGATGCATAGGAAGAGAGTTAGACTTCGTTGTTGCATGATATATATTACTTTGTGCTCAATACTAAATTACAAATCATTGTTAATTAAAATTGGCTTTGATATACCTTGGGATCCGGGTGGATCCATTACTTGAGCACTTTATGCCTAGCTTAATGGCTTTAAAGAAAGCGCTGTCAGGGAGACAACCCGAAAGTTTTAGAGAGTCATTTTATTCTGTTGTGTGCTTTTATATAGTTTAAAAACAAAAAAATAAAGAGGGGAACCTAAAACTTTTTCAAAAAGAAAAGTGAAAGTGAGAGAGACGAGCATTGTTAAAGTGGGAGCATGTCTTGAACTTTGTTCATGCCCATGGAAACTTTGTGAATCTTAATTACAGAAACTTTTCAACAAAAATAATTATCCCCTTGTACAAATCCATTGTATTATAAAAATAATGTGCCAAGATTTGCCTTTAGGATGATTAGATTGCTTGTTTGGTATGTGCAGTGGAAAAACAGAAACTTTGGCTGTAGTGCATGAATTTACATTTTTTACTGGAATTTCAAAAGTTTCTGAAATTTTTACACAGTACTGCTATGCAAATTTTTTATTTTTTCTTAATTTTTCAGAATTTTTTGAGTTACATAAGTATATGTACCATCTGCATCTTTGCAGACTGTCCTGTTTTCACAGATTGCTGTTATAGTTTCGTTATTTGCTTATGTTTGAAATCTTGTTGAGCCTCCTTTGACTTGGGGCCATAGAATTGTGATAGCATACATTGGGTAATGATTGATTATAATTATACAATAATGTTATGGCAGGACATGATGGGATTTCATGTTTTATGTACTAACCCCTCTAATAAAAAGTTTGGTTAAGTTTTGTGTGGATGAAGTGTTCGAAGATCGAGGAGGTATTGATATGAGAAGAATGAGGAGAGGCAAGAGCTCAAGCTTGGGGATGCCCAAGGCACCCCAAGTAAATATTCAAGGAGACTCAAGCGTCTAAGCTTGGGGATGCCTCGAAAGGCATCCCATCCTTCTTCAACAATTATCGGTATGTTTCGGTTTTTGTTTTGTTCACATGATATGCGTAAATCTTGGAGCGTCGTGTGCTTTTTATTTTTCTTTTAATAATGCACCATGCTGGTATGAGATAGTCCTTTGTTGATTTATAGAATGCTCTTTGCACTTCACTTATATCTTTTGAGTATGGCTTTATAGAATGCTTCATGTGCTTCACTTATATCATTTGAAGTTTGGATTGCCTGTTTCTCTACACTTAGAAAACCGCCATTTGTAGAATGCTCTTTTGCTTCACTTATATTTGTTAGAGCATGGGCATATCTTTTGTAGAAAGAATTAAACTCTCTTGCTTCACTTATATCTATTTAGAGAGTCATCAGGAATTGGTCATTCACATGGTTAGTCATAAAATCCTACGTAAACTTGTAGATCACTGAATATGATATGTTTGATTCCTTGCAATAGTTTTGCGATATAAAGATGGTGATATTAGAGTCATGCTAGTTAGTAATTGTGGATTGGTAGAAATACTTGTGTTAAAGTTTGTGATTCTCGTAGCATGCACGTATGATGAACCGCTATGTGATGAAGTCGGAGCATGATTTATTTTTGATTGTCTTCCTTATGAGTGGCGGTCGGGGACGAGCGATGGTCTTTTCCTACCAATCTATCCCCCCTAGGAGCATGCGTGTAGTACTTTGTTTTGATGGCTATTTTTTTTTGCAATAAGTATGTGAGTTATTTATGACTAATGTTGAGTCCATGGATTATACGCACTCACACCCTTCCACCATTGCTAGCCTCTCTAGTACCGTGCAACTTTCGCCGGTGCATTAAACCCACCATATTCCCTTCCTCAAAACGGCCACCATACCTACCTATTATGGCATTTCCATAGCCATTCCGAGATATATTGCCATGCAACTTCCATCATCATCATATACATGACTTGAGCGTTCATTGTCATATTGCTTTGCATGATCGTAAGATAGCTAGCATGATATTTTCATGGCTTGTCCATTTTTTTGATTCATTTTCATAGCTTGTCCATATTGCTTTGCATAACTTCCATTTTTTTTAACTTATTTCAACTCCAGACTTTTTGTGCGTTCAGTATGCACCATTCAAAGCCATGTCATCAATTTTCAACCCTTTCTGACTTCATTCACTATTTTTCATGCATTTAATGATTTTTTTGAGCTAAATGACCCTGAAATTGAAAAGCACTACAAATGAACTCTGAAAAGGTTGAAAGTTGGCATGGCATCATCATTTCACCCACATAGCATGTGCTAAAAAGTTGAGAGGGTTACGGCAAAAACTAGATGCACTTCGTGTACAAACTGGACAATCTCTTTCGAAGTATCAGGGTTTCGGACGAAAACTCATCTGTTACAAAGGCATTTCATTTTTTTAACTTATTTCAACTCCAGACTTTTTGTGCGTTCAGTATGCACCATTCAAAGCCACGTCATCAATTTTTAACCCTTTCTGACTTCATTCGCTATTTTTCATGCATTTAATGATTTTTTAAAGCTAAATGACCCTGAAATTGGAAAGCACTACAAATGAACTCTGAAAAGGTTGAAAGTTGGCATGGTATCATCATTTCATCCACATAGCATGTCCTAAAAAGTTGACAGGGTTACGGCAAAAACTGGATGCACTTCGTGTACAAACTGGACAATCTTTTTCGAAGTATCAGGGTTTCGGACGAAAACTCATCTGTTACAAAGGCATTTCATTTTTTTAACTTATTTCAGCTCTAGACTTTTTATGCGTTCAGTATGCACCATTCAAAGCCACGTCATCAATTTTCAACCATTTCTGACTTCATTAGATTTTTTCATGCATTTACTGATTTTTTGACCTATAAAATGAAAAGAGCTAAACAGAATATTTTTTTGATTAAAAAAACCCATTCAAAATAACCTAAGAATTACCAAATTGAATACAATGATAAAACACACTAATATTAAACATAAAAAAAAGAATTACTGAAAAGTCTATTTTTAAAGTAAAGTTATTCACAAACTAGTGATTCACACAAATTACAAATAATTCAAAGTTAAACTATTCAAATTTGAAAACTACTGGCACTAACAGAAAGTTTATAATTTTTTTGACCAAAAGCAAAAAGATTCACTCAGAAACTCTAAATAAAGCAAAAAACAGCTCACAAACAAAAGAAAATAAATAAAGCAGAAAACAAAAAAATAGAAAATAAATAAATTAAAAATGCCTGCCTACTGGGCTGCCATGGCCTGCATACGACTAGAAACAAAACTACTAGTTGGGCCAGGATGCAGGCCCGCACGGCCCAGTGGGGCCCACAGGGCAGGAGAGGTTCAATAAGCCCACAAGGCCTGCTTTGGAGAGGAGCTCGAAGGAGAGGTCGCACCGGGTTTATAAACCGGTGCGAGCGCCCTTCGCTGGGCGAGGTGGGACTAAACATCCACTGCGCCTCACCGTGCCAGGAAGAGGCCTTTAGTCCCGGTTGGTGGCTCCAACCGCGACTAAAGGCCACCCTTTAGTTGCGGTTGGAGCCACCAACCGGGACTAAAGGCCTGGCTTCCCGCCGCTTGGCATGGCCAAAATTCACCTTTAGTCCCGGTTGGTGGCTCCAACCGGGACTAAAGGTGCCTCGTATATAAACAACACTTACGAATTTTTCACTCCATTCCCACATCGACGCCGAACCAGACGCCGCCAGGCTATCGTCGTCGCCCGCGCCTCCTCCACGCCGCCCGCGCCGTCGACGCCGATCTCGACGCCGCCATGCTGCCCCCGAGCCCATCCTCGTCATCGCTGATGCAGCCGCGCCTTTCCTCTCTGATCCGATGCCGTCCCCGACGCGCCGCCCGCGCTCGCCTGCCCCGACACCGTCGATCACCGCCCCGGACGCGCCGCCCGCCCCCCCCCCCCCCCCCCCCCCCCCCCCCCCCCCCCCCCCCCCCCCCCCCCCCCCCCCCCCCCCCCCCCCCCCCCCCCCCCCCCCCCCCCCCCCCCCCCCCCCCCCCCCCCCCCCCCCCCCCCCCCCCCCCCCCCCCCCCCCCCCCCCCCCCCCCCCCCCCCCCCCCCCCCCCCCCCCCCCCCCCCCCCCCCCCCCCCCCCCCCCCCCCCCCCCCCCCCCCCCCCCCCCCCCCCCCCCCCCCCCCCCCCCCCCCCCCCCCCCCCCCCCCCCCCCCCCCCCCCCCCCCCCCCCCCCCCCCCCCCCCCCCCCCCCCCCCCCCCCCCCCCCCCCCCCCCCCCCCCCCCCCCCCCCCCCCCCCCCCCCCCCCCCCCCCCCCCCCCCCCCCCCCCCCCCCCCCCCCCCCCCCCCCCCCCCCCCCCCCCCCCCCCCCCCCCCCCCCCCCCCCCCCCCCCCCCCCCCCCCCCCCCCCCCCCCCCCCCCCCCCCCCCCCCCCCCCCCCCCCCCCCCCCCCCCCCCCCCCCCCCCCCCCCCCCCCCCCCCCCCCCCCCCCCCCCCCCCCCCCCCCCCCCCCCCCCCCCCCCCCCCCCCCCCCCCCCCCCCCCCCCCCCCCCCCCCCCCCCCCCCCCCCCCCCCCCCCCCCCCCCCCCCCCCCCCCCCCCCCCCCCCCCCCCCCCCCCCCCCCCCCCCCCCCCCCCCCCCCCCCCCCCCCCCCCCCCCCCCCCCCCCCCCCCCCCCCCCCCCCCCCCCCCCCCCCCCCCCCCCCCCCCCCCCCCCCCCCCCCCCCCCCCCCCCCCCCCCCCCCCCCCCCCCCCCCCCCCCCCCCCCCCCCCCCCCCCCCCCCCCCCCCCCCCCCCCCTATTGATGAGTCGATCTTTCTTCTTTTAGCCCTCTGGATCAAGCAAATCTTCTACAAGCAGTAGGGCAGTTCGAGGCCCGACCAAAAGGTTGCAGGCTGGCGTCAAGTACAACATCGATGCCATCAAACCAAATGGTGAACCGCTTGAACCTAAGAAGAATGCAAACAAGTTCACTCGTCAATGCGGAGTTATTGTCAGGGACCAAATCCCGATCTCCGTTCAAGAATGAAAAAAGCCAGCAAAGGGAGATCAAGGAGTTACTTTTGTCTTCGAAAGAGCAAAGGATCTGCTTTGGAAATCGCTCATGTCACATTTCACCCTATCAGATCATTTGACAGATGCAGATTGGGAGAAAGTCAAGAAGAGTGCTCTTAAGAAGATGGCGATAGCATTCAACAACCACAAGAAAACAATATGGGCCGGGTACGTCAAAGCAGGAAAGCAGACTTCAGAATTCAAGGGAACACTGGAGAAGGCAAGAGATCACTGAGACGCTTTTTGTGAAGTTCAAGGAATCGGAAGCAGCTCAGGAACGGTCGAGAATAAACAAGATTAATGCTGCGAAAAAAAAGTGGCACCATACTCTGGGGCCAGGTGGCTACGAGGTCGGCCGGCCTAAGTGGGATCTCGCTGAGCAACAGATGATTGTTGCAGGGGTCACTCCAGTTACATTGAGTTGGCCCGAAAGGTGCAGGACTTGGTTTTATGCGCATGGGGGAAGTTAGACCCAGAGACAGGGCTGGTTATGGAGCGGGCAAGTCTTAAAGAAGCCTCCGATGCTTTACTTGTTGCAACAGAAGAGGCTCGAACGGGGGCGTTCACGCCCAACAGAGAGAACGACTAGCTTACGCGTGCCCTGGAGAATCCTGAACACCCAAGACGAACACGAGGCAAAGGCATTGTTCCATGGTTTGAGGGGTTTGCGGATTGGAACGCCGATTACAGAAGCCGTGCGAGAAAGAAGCAGTAGGAGGAGTAGAAGAGGAAGCTGGAGGAGGAGAAGAGGAAGCAGGAAGCAGACCGCCTTCAACTGGTAGAATCAAAGCACACGGAGTTGGAACGCGCTTTCATAAGGCAGCAGGAGCAGATCGACTCACTTAGCCAGGAAAGGGCGTCTCCGCGGCAGCAGCAAGTAGATCCAGCATTGGATAGCACCGTCCCATCTATGCCGAGAAGCAGCTTTGGTTCCACCCCGGCCGATGATGCACTGCTGGCTAGATACCCCATGGATGATAAACAAACATGCGACACCTTGTGAGCTACACATTAAGGTGAAGAACATATCAATGAAGGTGGCGGATGGCTATGCTTTAACAAATCCCCCCGAAGCAACCTTCTATGGCAATCCGATTCCAGCTGGCTATGCTCTGTCGGGGTGGATGCAGTGATGTCGGGATATAATGATCTAGAGCTTGACATTCATGGACGTGACGAGGAGAGCACACTGGGAGAGGCCATACATCGTATCATTCTATGGAGAAAGGATTGCATCGTCTTTCCATGGCCACCGACTCCTCCTCCAAGTCCGTCGTGTCAGCCGGCTCCTCCTCCAAGTCCGCCAACACGTTAGTCGACTCCCGCTCCTCCAAGTCCACCACCGCGTCAGCCGACTCCTTCTCCAAGTCCGGCACCGCGTCAGCCGTCTCCGCCACCACGTCAGTCGACTCCTCCTCCAAGTCCGGCACCGCGTCAGCCGACTCCTCCTCCAAGTTCGGCATTGCGTCAGCCGTCTCCGCCGCCTCAGCGGGCTCCGCCGCCTCAGCAACAACGAAAGAGAGGCGTCGCAGCTACGGCGACTAGTGGTACAACAGGCAAGAAATTCATATATGGTCCAAGCCTCAAGGCTCCTCCAAAGTTGCCTTACGAGTTGTCTGAGGAGGAAAACAACGCCGTAGTGGATGCCCAAGTTCAGGCCCATTTTGCACCGAAACCGCCCCCGCCACCAAAGGAGAAAATACCTGAGCACATCATACAACACTTTATTGATAATGCTCAACTGGCTGTGATGAGAAGGGACTCAGACTATGAGCGCTCTATTAAGAAGTGATACGTCTCCGTCGTATCTACTTTTCCTAACGCTTTTCTCTTGTTTTGGACTCTAATTTGCATGATTTGAATGAAACTAAACCGGACTGACGTTGTTTTCAGCAGAACTACCATGGTGTTGTTTTTGTGCAGAAATAAAAGTTCTCGGATTGGAATGAAACTTTGCGAGCAATTTTTATATAATAAAAGAGAATTATTGGAGCCAAGAACCACCGGGGGGCAACTGGGTGGGCACAACCCACCAGGGCGTGCCCCCTCCTGGCGCGCCCAGGTGGGTTGTCCCCACCTGGTGGCCCCACAGATCTCAAGCCTGATACTATAAATTCACATTTTCGAAGAAAAAAATTAGGGAGAAAGAATTATCGTGTTTCACAAGACGGAGCTGCCGCCGCCTCCTGTTATCCATCGGGAAGCCAGATCTGGAGTCCGTTTGGGGCTCCGGAGAGGGGAATCTTCGATCTTCGTCATCACCAACCCTTCTCCATCGCCAATTCTATGATGCTCCCCACCGGGAGTGAGTAATTCCTTCGTAGGCTCGCTGGTCGGTGAGGAGTTGGATGAGATTTATCATGTAATCGAGTTAGTTTTGTTAGGGCTTGATCCCTAGTATCCATTATGTTTTGAGATTGATGTTGCTATGACTTTGCCATGCTTAATGCTTGTCACTTTGGACCCGGGTGCCATGATTTCAGATCTGAACTGTTTATGTTATCACCATTATATCTGTGTTCTAGATCCGATCTTGCAAGTTATAGTCACCTACTATGTGTTATGATCCGCAAACCCCGGAGTGACAGAAGTCGGAATACTTTTCGGTGATGACCGTAGTTTGAGGAGTTCATGTATTCACTATGTGTTAATGCTTTGTTCTGGTTCTCTATTAAAAGGAGGCCTTAATATCCCTTAGTTTCCTTATGGACCCCGCTGCCACGGGAGGGTAGGACAAAAGATGTCATGCAAGTTCTTTCCATAAGCACGTATGACTATTTACGGAATACATGCTTACATTATATTTATGAACTGGAGCTAGTGTCGTATCGCCCTAGGTTATGACTGCTATATGATGAATATCATCCAACGAAGTCACCGATCCAATGCCTACAAATTTTTCTTACATTGTTCTTGCTAAGTTACTACTGCTATTGTTACTGTTACACTTGCTACAAAATTATTGCTATCATTGCTACCGTTACTGTTATTGTTACTATCACTATCAAAACTATCATACTACTGTGCTACTGATCATATTGCTGTAGATAACTAATCTCCAGGTGTGGTTGAATTGACAACTCAGCTGCTAATACTTGCAAATATTCTTTGGCTCCCCTTGTGTTGAATCTATAAATTTGGGTTGAATACTCTACCCTCAAAAACTATTACGATCCCCTATACTTGTGGGTTATCAAGACCTTTTTCTGGCGCCGTTGCCGGGGAGCATAGCTATATTTGTTGAGTCACATGGGATTATTATCAATTTATCACTATGAAGAATCTGAAGGATACCAAGACTAAGATTTTTTCCCTCTAAGACGAGGGGAGGTAAGCAACTGCCATCTAGCTCTGCACTTGATTCACCTTCTGTTATGAGTAAACTTGCAACACCACCACATGCTATTAATCCTGATATGTCGCAAGTTATTGATGATGCTACTTCTATGAATGCTACTCATGATGATGCTAGTACCTTGCTTGATGACGGTGTGCCACTTGGTGATTTTCTTGATGAACAAATTGCTACAGTTAGAGAGAATGAAATTGTTGAAACTGATGAAATTACTGAAACTGATGAAGTACTTGAAACTAAAAATCTTGAAACACATATTAGACCTAGCTCTCCTAGATATAAATTGCCTAAAGTGCCTGAAGGTTATGTTATGGATAAGGAGACAGCTAGAGACTTTTTTGCTTGCAATGATAGAGATGATCTTAAGAAATTATTATGCAAACTGAAAGAGAAACCTTTGAATGCTAGAATGAAATGTGATCCTAAGTTTGCTACTTCACCTATCTTTGTTGATGATAAGGATTATGAATTCTCTATCGACCCAGAGTTAATTACTTTGGTTGAATCTGATCCTTTCCATGGTTATGAAACTGAAACTGTTGTGGTACACCTTACCAAGTTGAATGATATAGCCACCCTATTTGCTCATGATGAGAAGATTCACTATTATTATATTCTCAAATTATTTCCGTTCTCATTAAAGGGTGATGCTAAGACTTGGTACAATACTCTTGCTCCTGGTTGTGTGCGTAGTCCCCAGGATATGATTTATTACTTCTCTGAAAATTATTTTCCTGCTCATAAGAAACAAGCTGCCTTACAGGAAATATTTAACTTTGTGCAAATTGAAGAAGAGAGTCTCCCACAAGCTTGGGGGAGGCTTCTCCAATTGCTAAATATTTTGTCTGATCATCCTCTTAAGAAAAATGAAATACTTGATACCTTCTACAATGGACTAACCGATGCTTCTAGGGACTTCCTAGATAGTTGTGCTGGTTGTGTTTTCAGGGAATGAACTATTGGGCAAGCTGAGGAATTATTGAATAACATGTTGAAAAATTATGTTGATTGGACTCTTCCCAAACCACCGCCTAAACCCACTCCGAAGAAGAGGGGTATCTTATATCTCAGTCTAGAAGATATGCAAGAGGCAAAGAAATCTATGAAGGAAAAAGGTATTAAAGCTGAGGATGTCAAAAAATTACCTCCTATTGAAGAAATACATGGCCTCAACACACCACCACCCAAGGTGGTAGAGGTAAATTCTTTATTGAAGTTTGATGAAGGTGATATCCCTTATAATAAACATCCTAGTCAATGCCTTTGTGAGTTTGACAACTATATTAGAAAACAAGATCACTTCAATGCAAATATTATGAAATAATTGAAATACAACTCTGATATGATTGCTCGCTTGAGTGACTTGCTATTTTGAATCACAAATGATGTTAGAGGTGTAGGAAAACATGCCTCTATGGTTCAAACTCAACTAGAACAAGTTGCTAAATCTCAAAGAGAATTGCTTGATGAAATGAATAATAATATGAATGATCATGCAGTTAGAGTAATGACTAGGGGAGGTAGAATGACTCAGGAACCACTTTATCCTGAGGGACACCCTAAAAGAATTGAACAAGACTCTCAAAGAATTAACACTGATGCACCTAGTCCGTCTAAAAAGAAGAAGAAAAAGAAAAATGATAGGACTTTGCATGCCTCTAGTGAACCTGAAAAATGGAAAAACCTCCTGATAATGATAATGATGTTTCTATCTCTGATGCTGAAACTCAATCTGGTAATGAACATTCACCTTGTGATAATGAAAAATATAATGATAATGTTCATGAAGATACTCAACCAGACAATGATAAACAACTAGATAATGATGTTGAGATAGAACCAGCTGCTGATCTTGATAACCCATAATCTAAAAATAAAAGATTTGATAAAAGTGACTTTGTTCCTAGAAAACATGGAAAAGAAAGAGAGCCATGGGTCCAAAAACCCATGCCCTTTCCACCTAAATCCACTAAGAAAAGGATGATGAAGAATTTGAACGCTTTGCTGAAATGCTTAGGCCAGTCTTTTTGCGTACTCATTTGACTGATTTACTAAAGATGGCCCCTTATGCAAAGTATATGAAAGACATCATCACAAATAAAAGAAAAATACCTGAAGCTGAAATCTCCACTATGCTTGCTAATTATTCTTTTAAGGATGGAGTACCTAAAAAACTTGGAGATCCGGGAATACCAACTATACCTTGCTCCGTCAAAAGAAATTATGTTAAAACTGCTTTGTGTGATTTTGGAGATGGTGTTAGTGTTATGCCTTTCTCCTTATATAAAAGACTTGATTTGAATAAACTCACACCTACTGAAATATCTTTGCAAATGGCTGACAAATCAACTGCCATACCTATCGGTATTTGTGAGGATGTGCCCGTTGTTGTTGTAAATGTTACTATCTTGACTGACTTTGTTATACTTGAGAAGCCCGAGGACGACAACATGTCGATTATCCTTGGTAGACCCTTCTTGAATACTGCAGGGGCTGTTATTGATTGCAATAAAAGCAAGGTCATATTTCATATCAATGGTAATGAGCATACGGTGCACTTTCCGAAGAAACAATTCCAAGTGAATGGTGTTAATGTTATTGAAAAATCTCTGCCACTCACTATTGGAAGTTTTCATCTACCTTTACCTACTGCCAAAAAGAAATATGAAATGCTTATTGTTGGGGACATACATATCCCCGTTGAGATAACTTAGTCTTTTACGAAAGTTCTTCGGTTTCATGCAAATCAAAGGTGGTTGTTAATAAGACTTGATCAACCTTATTAATGGATCATTTTTGAGAAGTATGAAGTTGATGAATTTAGTGAGCACTACCTTCTGTCCCTACCTTTTGTTTTCTGGTTGTCTTAGTTAAATAAAATAAATTGCCATGTTTTATCTTTTTTCTGAATTCCCGTGCAATAAAAAATGACCCAAAAATAAAAGTTCTCAGAATGCCTTGAAAATTTAATATGATTTTTTTCTTCTGAATATTTAAGAATTTTTAGTACAAATAACATCAGAGGGGGTGCTCCAGGTGGGCACAACCCACCTGCGTTGGTATTTTGAAAGACATGGTTGCTTGTTGATATGCTTGAGTATTTAAGTTATCATGTCAAAACTAGACTATTGCTTTGAATCATATAAAAGTCCAAATGTCCATGCTATAAAGAAAATAATATGTGATGACATGTTAGGCAGCATTCCACATCAAAAATTCTGTTTTTATCATTTACCTACTCGAGGACGAGCAGGAATTAAGCTTGCGGATGCTGATACGTCTCCAATGTATCTATAATTTGTTATTGTTCCATGCTGTTATATTATCATTCTTGGATGTTTTATAATCATTTTATAGTCATTTTATATCATTTTTTGGTACTAACCTATTGACATAGTGCCAAGTGCCAGTTGTTGTTTTTTGCATGTTTTTTACATCGCAGGAAATCAATACCAAACGGAGTCCAAACGTAGCAAAACTTTTTGTGGGTTTTTTTTGGGCCAGAAGACATCCAATGGGCCGGCGAAGCGCCTGGGGGGTGCTCTGAGGGGAGCACAACCCACCAGGGTGCGCCTGGAGGCCCAGGCGCGCCCTGGTGGGTTGTGCCCACCTCGGGTGCCCCCCGAACCGCCTCTTTACTCTATAAATACCCCAATATTCCAGAAACCATAGGAGAGTCGACGAAAATCAATTCCAGCTACCACAAGTTCCAGAAACCACAGATCCAATCTAGACACCATCACAGAGGGGTTCACCACTTCCATTGGTGCCTCTCCGATGATGCATGAGCAGTTCTTTGTAGACCTACGAGTCTGTAGTTAGTAGCTAGATGGCTTTCTCTCTCTCGTTTGATTCTCAATACAATGATCTCTTGGAGATCCATATGATGTAACTCTTTTTTGCGGTGTGTTTGTTGGGATCCGATGAACTTTGAGTTTATGATCAGATCTATCTTTTTATCCATGAAAGTTATTTGAGTCTTCTTTGATCTCTTATATGCATGATTGCTTATAGCCTCGTATTTCTTCTCCGATATTTGGGTTTTGTTTGGCCAACTTGATCTATTTATCTTGCAATGGGAAGAGGTGCTTTTGTAGTGGGTTCGATCTTATGGTGCTTGATCCCAGTGACAGAAGGGGAACCAACACGTATGTATCATTGCTACTAAGGATAAAATGATGGGGTCTATTTCTACATAAATAGATCTTGTCTACATCATGTCATCGTTATTATTGCATTACTCCGTTTCTCCATGAACTTAATACACTAGATGCATGCTGGATAGCGGTCGATGTGTGGAGTAATAGTAGTAGATGCAAGCAGGAGTCGGTCTACTAATCTTGGACGTGAAGCCTATATAATGATCATTGCCTGGATATCATCATGATTATTTGAAGTTCTATCAATTGCCCAACAGTAATTTGTTTACCCACCGTTTGCTATTTTTCTCGAGAGAAGCCACTAGTGAAACCTACGGCCCCCAGGTCTCTTCTTTAATATATTTGCTTTCAAGATCTGTTTTGCTATTCATTCTTTTCTTTATTTGCAACTTTTATTTTCAGATATATATTTCCAAAATCCCAAAAATACCTTGTTGCACTTTATTTTATTCGAGATCTATTTATCCAATCTATCATACTTTTATCATGTCCGTTTGCCAATTTCTGGCGCCGTTACCCGAAAGGGATTGACAACCCCTTTAATACGTCGGGTTGCGAGTATTTGTTATTTGTGTGCAGGGGCTGTTTACTTTGTGTTGCTTGGTTCTCCTACTGGTTCGATAACCTTGGTTTCGTCACTGAGGGAAATACCTACTGCCGCTGTGCTGCATCATCCCTTCCTCTTTGGGGAAATACCGATGTAGTTCAAGCCTCAATCAAAAGGAATTTCTGGCGCCGTTGCCGGGGAGGATCTTCAACATATACTAGGTTCCTAATCACAAATCTCATCTCCTCGCAATTTACATTATTTGCCATTTGCCTCTCGTTTTCCTCTCCCCCACTTCACAAAAATTTGCCGTTTTATTCGCCCTCTTTTTCATT
This sequence comes from Thinopyrum obtusiflorum, assembly GCA_036873465.1. Lineage (NCBI taxonomy): Eukaryota > Viridiplantae > Streptophyta > Magnoliopsida > Poales > Poaceae > Thinopyrum > Thinopyrum obtusiflorum. The sequence continues at coordinate 61,716 of JAAAWM010011496.1, read as the reverse complement.
CGCCGTTTTCTTGCCGGATCTGTTTTTGCGTGCGTTCTTGTTTGCTTAGTCATGATGCCTCAAAGAAAATATTATGATGTTCCTTACCCCAATATTTTGCTTGAAATTGAGAAAAGTACCAAGGAATATATGACTACACAATTTGAGCATAATAAGTATTTTACCGAGGAACTTAAGGAGCACTCCGTTGTGCTAGATGCTATAACAAAACAACTTGATGATATTAGCAGGGAAGTTTGCAATCTCCAATCTAAATATGCTTTTGCTGAAAGTTTGCTAGGAAGAATATCCGATGCACAAGCTACCCTAGTAAATCAAATGGCCGCTAAACCAATCTCGTTAGAAGATGAAAGTGATAAAGATCTTAAAATAATTAGTGTTTCTTCTATTGATTCCTTGTTTAGTAAAATTAAGATTGATAAAAAAGGGACTGGAGAAGAGTCAACTTTAGTTAGAAGGCGTCCCGATAATTCGGAGGGTGAAAATCTTGTTGGAAAATTTGATAAAAGTGGGTTGGAAGAGGTCAAGACTTTAACTAGTGATGTGCCCACTATTTTGGATTACAAAGACTTTAATTATGATAGCTGCTCTTTGATTGATTGTATTTCTTTGTTGCAATCCATGATAAATTCACCCCATGCTTATGAACAAAATAAAGCCTTTACTAAACATATTGTTGATGCTATGATGAAAGCTTTGGAAGAAAAGTTGGAATTAGAAGTTTCAATTCCTAGAAAATTACATGATGAATGGGAACCTACTATTAAAGTCAAGATTAAAAATTATGAGTGTTTTTCTTTATGTGACTTGGGTGCTAGTGTTTCCACAATTCCGAAGTCTTTATGTGATGTGCTTGGTCTTACCGATATTGAAGAATGCTCTTTAAATTTGCACTTGGCGGATTCTACTATTAAAAAGCCTATGGGAAGAATTAATGATGTTCTTATTCTTGCAAATAGGAATTATGTGCCCATATATTTTATTGTTCTTGATATTGATTGCAATCCGTCTTGTCCAATTATACTTGGTAGACCGTTTTTACGTACTATTGGTGCCGTGATTGATATGAAAGAAGGCAATATTAAATTTCAATTTCCACTAAGGAAGGGTATGGAACACTTCCCTAGAACTAGAATTAGGCCTCCATATGAATCAATCATCAGGGCATCTTATGGATCTCGAAACAAAGATGACAAAACTTAGATCCGTGCTTTATGCCTAGCTAGGGGCGTGAAACAATAGCGCTTGTTGGGAGGCAACCCAATGAATAAAATTTATTTTTGCTTTTTGCTCTTGAGTGTTTGCACAATTAAACTACTGTTATAATTGTGTTTTTTGTGTTTTAATTAGTGTTTGTACCAAGTAAAGCCTTTAGGATTATGTTTGGTGATAGTTGATTTGATCTTGTTGGAAAACAGAAACTTTTGTGTCCAGAAAAATAATTGTTTAGAATTACAGAATTGACGAAAAATTCTGAATTTTTTACACAAGATTGATATGGAAATTGTCTCTGTTGTACTAAAGTTTCAGAATTTTTGGAGTTTCATAAGTATTCGAAATATTCAGATTGCTACAGACTGTTCTGTTTTTGACAGATTCTGTTTTCTTTGCGTTGTGTGCTTGTTTTGATGATTCCATGGTTTTCTTTGATGAGTTTTTGCCATAGAAAAGTTGGAATGCAGTAGATATAATGCAAAAATAAAATATGAATTGGTTTGCTACAGTACTTATAGTAGTGATTTGCTTTCTTATACTAACGGATCTCACGAAGGTTTTGTTGAGTTTTGTGTGATTGAAGTTTTCAAGTTTTAGGTTATCTTACGATGGATGAAGAAATAAGGAGTAAGAAGAGTCTAAGCTTGGGGATGCCCATGGCACCCCAAGCTATTATCCAAATAGAAGCAAGCAACTAAGCTTGGGGATGCCCCGAGTGGCATCCCCTCTTTCTTCTAACAACCATCGGTATTTTACTCGAAGCTATATTTTTATTCGTCACATACTATGAGTTTTGCTTGGAGCGTCTTGTATGATATGAGTCTTTGCTTGTTTTGATTTATGTTCCAAGTTATGAATCCTTTCTGGACACATCAATTTGAGAGAGCCAAAATTATGCCATGACTTGTTAGAATTGCTCTCTATGCTTCACTTAAATTTTTTATGAGCTATGGATTTGCTCTAGTGCTTCACTTATATCTTTTTGAGCACGGCGTGCTTTAGTATTTTTGAAAAAATGCTCTCATGCTTCACTTAGATTTATTTGGGAGTTAGTAATTTTTTTTAGAAATTCTCTCTTGCTTCACTTAAATTTATTTGAGAGAAAGAAATATTATGCTCATGATCTTCACTTATATTTGTTTGAGCTTATCAAAAGCAACACATGAAAATTAGCCCCAAAGTGATAGATATCCAAGAAGGATATAATAAAAACTTTCATGAAGATCATTGGACAAAATAAACTTGATTCCTTGTAATAGTTTTGAGATATGATGATGTGATATGTGAGTTATGTTGATGAGTAATTGTGCTTTAGTAAGAATATTGGTGTTAAGGTTTGTGATTCTCTATGCAAGCACGAAAGTCAATAGTTATGCAATGAAATTATATCCTACTTGTGGTGCGTTATTCGGTGTTAATTATGCTTAATGCTCGCTTATGAGATTATTCGTTTTTTGGTTGGTCGCTTCTCAATCTTTTGCTAGCCTTCATTTTGCACTAAGTATGATCACTACTTGTACATCCAAAACCCTTTAAACCAGTTTTGCCACATGAGTCCACTATATCTACCTATATGCGGTATTCTCTTGCTGTTCTAAGCAAAATTGTATGTGCCATCTCTAATTTTCAAGATAAACTTCTCTTTTGTGTGTTCGTACCGCTCGCGAGGCGGTAAGGGGTGGCTAATATTTTCCATGCTAGATGTGTTATTCTCACGATGAGTGTTTATTCACTTGCCATTGCACGAGAGTAAGGCAAAGGTATTAGGGATGCCCAGTCTCGAAATGAAAAATGAATTTACTTTATGTTGTCAAATAATAAATTCCTTGGAAAGTGTTGGTATGGAGGGCACCCGTGGATACGGCTAGCCATGGAAAGTGAAAGAAATGGTGGAAAAAGGAATAAACTTTATTTTCCGTTTGGGAACCGCCTATGATATATCTAGCATGGAAAGTGTTGGGAGCTCTGAGTCATTTTCGTTGGTGGGAAAAGCACACCTCCCAAAATGTTTTTTATCTCTAAGTTTTTCGCTTTGAGCTCTGGCACCTCTACAAATCCCTACTTCCCTCTGCGAAGGGCCTTTCTTTACTTTATGCAATTTTTATTTTGAGTCTCCATATTCTCTTATAAAGCACCAACTAAGGGGCACTATGATCGTACTTGAGCATTGGGTGTAGCTAATATGCGAGTGTGTTTCATGAATGGATCAATGATTGAGCATAACCCCCCCCCCCCCCCCCCCCCCCCCCCCCCCCCCCCCCCCCCCCCCCCCCCCCCCCCCCCCCCCCCCCCCCCCCCCCCCCCCCCCCCCCCCCCCCCCCCCCCCCCCCCCCCCCCCCCCCCCCCCCCCCCCCCCCCCCCCCCCCCCCCCCCCCCCCCCCCCCCCCCCCCCCCCCCCCCCCCCCCCCCCCCCCCCCCCCCCCCCCCCCCCCCCCCCCCCCCCCCCCCCCCCCCCCCCCCCCCCCCCCCCCCCCCCCCCCCCCCCCCCCCCCCCCCCCCCCCCCCCCCCCCCCCCCCCCCCCCCCCCCCCCCCCCCCCCCCCCCCCCCCCCCCCCCCCCCCCCCCCCCCCCCCCCCCCCCCCCCCCCCCCCCCCCCCCCCCCCCCCCCCCCCCCCCCCCCCCCCCCCCCCCCCCCCCCCCCCCCCCCCCCCCCCCCCCCCCCCCCCCCCCCCCCCCCCCCCCCCCCCCCCCCCCCCCCCCCCCCCCCCCCCCCCCCCCCCCCCCCCCCCCCCCCCCCCCCCCCCCCCCCCCCCCCCCCCCCCCCCCCCCCCCCCCCCCCCCCCCCCCCCCCCCCCCCCCCCCCCCCCCCCCCCCCCCCCCCCCCCCCCCCCCCCCCCCCCCCCCCCCCCCCCCCCCCCCCCCCCCCCCCCCCCCCCCCCCCCCCCCCCCCCCCCCCCCCCCCCCCCCCCCCCCCCCCCCCCCCCCCCCCCCCCCCCCCCCCCCCCCCCCCCCCCCCCCCCCCCCCCCCCCCCCCCCCCCCCCCCCCCCCCCCCCCCCCCCCCCCCCCCCCCCCCCCCCCCCCCCCCCCCCCCCCCCCCCCCCCCCCCCCCCCCCCCCCCCCCCCCCCCCCCCCCCCCCCCCCCCCCCCCCCCCCCCCCCCCCCCCCCCCCCCCCCCCCCCCCCCCCCCCCCCCCCCCCCCCCCCCCCCCCCCCCCCCCCCCCCCCCCCCCCCCCCCCCCCCCCCCCCCCCCCCCCCCCCCCCCCCCCCCCCCCCCCCCCCCCCCCCCCCCCCCCCCCCCCCCCCCCCCCCCCCCCCCCCCCCCCCCCCCCCCCCCCCCCCCCCCCCCCCCCCCCCCCCCCCCCCCCCCCCCCCCCCCCCCCCCCCCCCCCCCCCCCCCCCCCCCCCCCCCCCCCCCCCCCCCCCCCCCCCCCCCCCCCCCCCCCCCCCCCCCCCCCCCCCCCCCCCCCCCCCCCCCCCCCCCCCCCCCCCCCCCCCCCCCCCCCCCCCCCCCCCCCCCCCCCCCCCCCCCCCCCCCCCCCCCCCCCCCCCCCCCCCCCCCCCCCCCCCCCCCCCCCCCCCCCCCCCCCCCCCCCCCCCCCCCCCCCCCCCCCCCCCCCCCCCCCCCCCCCCCCCCCCCCCCCCCCCCCCCCCCCCCCCCCCCCCCCCCCCCCCCCCCCCCCCCCCCCCCCCCCCCCCCCCCCCCCCCCCCCCCCCCCCCCCCCCCCCCCCCCCCCCCCCCCCCCCCCCCCCCCCCCCCCCCCCCCCCCCCCCCCCCCCCCCCCCCCCCCCCCCCCCCCCCCCCCCCCCCCCCCCCCCCCCCCCCCCCCCCCCCCCCCCCCCCCCCCCCCCCTTCCTCACTACTTCTCCCCCCCCCATTACTCTCCTTCTTATACCTACCTTTCTCTCTCTTTATTACTCCTAGCTAACTACACCACCTCCATTAATGCATCTCCTTTCTCTTTTTCCTTCTCCCTCCACTAGTTGAACTTGTCTCCTCCCAAACTAGCTAGCTAGGTAGATGTAGCATTTAGTGAAGTGACCTATGTACCCCCTAACTAGATCTAGCCTTATCAAGAAGAGCTTTGTCCACTTTTGATCTCCCTATATACTACATCATCATCTCCACCATGTGCTCGATCTCGAGATAGGTGATTAAAAATTTATGCTTTTGCAAGAATGGAAATATGTGTATGTGTGTGCGATATGACATAATCGGGCAATATGATGGAAATTGTGTGTGTGGCATGAGTTGACGCCGAATTGTGCTTGTGAGTTGCCTATGTTTTGCCGAAATGTCGATTTATTTCCGTTTCGGCGAATTTCGGGCAAACTCTATATGTCCTATTTTTAGGGAAGGTCATGCCGAATTTTTGTATGACTTTGATGCATGCACGCATTTTTATAATCAATTTGTTTATTATTAGCGTGCAGGTGTTCATGATGGTCAGTGGAACGATGGTGGACAGGTGGTTGCGGTCGGCGGTGCAGGACATGAAAGAAAATAACCTGACAGAGGTTTTATGTCCGTATCGAAGATGCAAAGGACGAGTTTGGCTCGACCCCTATGACGATGGTCGTGTCGAAGCGCACCTACTCATGACTGGTTTCATGGATGGCTATACTCGGTGGATAATTGAAGATGAGGATGATGATGTTGAGGACGCCGACGGGGCAGGCAATGACAACACGGGGCAAGACGAAGAGATGATCGATAATGGCGGCAGAGAAGGGGCCGGACATGGCGGCGGAGAAGGGGCCGGACATGGCGGCGGAGAAGGGGCCGGACATGGCAGCGGAGAGAACATGGACTCCACGCTGCAGAGTTCGTCGGTACTAAGTTCAATCGTGCGGGACCCTCATGTTCAAGCACTGCTTCGCAAGGAGACGAGTACTGAGAGAGCTGCTTCTAGAGAGGAGGCCAAGTTGCAGCAACTGGTGGTAGACTCGAACACTCCATTGTATCATGGTTGCAATCCTGAGGTGACCCGCTTGAGTTTCACGCTCCAACTCCTGAAGACGAAGGCTAAAAACAAATGGACCGACACTAGCCTCGATGAGCATCTCAAGTTCCTAAAGGATGTTCTTCCCGAGGGGAATCTTTGTCCTACTAGTGTGGATGAGGCCAAGAAGATCATGTGCCCTCTTGATCTGCCGCACATTAGATACCATGCATGCATCAACGATTGCATAATTTATCGGAAGGAGCACGCGGAAAAAACAAGCTGTCCGGTGTGCAATGCTTCTCGATACAAGAAGGCCAGGAAGAAATCTCCCTCGAAAGTTGTATGGTACTTACCGATCACTCCCCGTCTCCAGCGGTATTTCGTAGATCCCAAAGAAGCAAAGCTCATGCGCTGGCACGCGAAGAGGAAGAAGCCCGACGATGGAGATGATCCGAAGCTGAGACACGTCAAGGATGGAAGCCAGTGGAGAGCGTTGAATGACGAATATCGGTATTTCGAATGTGATGCAAGGAACATCGTGCTTGGCACGTGTACCGATGGCATGAATCCGTTTGGCAACCAGAACACCAACCATAGCACATGGCCCGTGTTTGTATGGATGTACAACCCCCCCCCCCTGGTGGTGCATGAAGTCAAAGTACATTCACATGAGCATGCTGATTCAAGGGCCGAAACAACCGGGAAATAATATTAATCTGTATCTGGGGCTACTTCAAGAGGAGTTAGACACGTTATGGAAAACACCGGCCAAGACATGGGACGCCAGCAAAGGCGAGTATTTCTATATGAGAGCCGCGCTGATCACAACGGTGCACGACTATCTCGATTACGGATATGTCGCAGGCCAGGTGTGCCATGGATATTGCGGATGCACGTGGTGCATGGATGATACGACGTCTCAGCAGCTAACGTCAAGGAAAGATGGCGGGTCTGGGAAAATCGTGTACATGGGGCATCGAAGATGGCTCGAGAAGGACGACCCGTGGAGAAACCATGGAGATCTATTCAATGGTGATGCTGAGCATCGAGGACCTCCACATAAGCAGAGCAGCGCCGAAATTGATGAGCTGTTGAAAAACTGGGAACAGTGCCCCGCGCCGGGAAAGATGATGAAAAAGGCGCCGGAGCCGCTGCTGAAGGTATGGAAGACGAGGTCTGTGTTCTAGGAATTGGAGTACTGGCACAAACTCGACACACCTCATTGCCTTGATCAAATGCATATCTGTAAGAATGTCCTTGAGAGCTTGCTCGCGACACTAATGAACATGCTGGATAAGACCAAGGATGGGCCGAAGGCAAGAAAAGACTTGCAAGATTTGAAAATCAGGGAAGATCTGCACATGCCGTCCCGTAAAAAGTCAGACAAGACAGAGACGGAGACAGAGGCGCGGGAGAAGAAGGGCAAAAAAGTAAAGGAAGAGGATTATTGCCCCCCTTCTTGCTTCACCTTAAGTCGGGCTGAGATCAATCAATTCTTTAAGTGCCTTACCGGAGTCAAAGTTAGTTCCGGTTACTGTGGCAAGATAAGCAGATATCTAGACACGAACAAGAAAAGGTTCAGCGGGATGAAGTCCCATGACTGTCATGTGATGATGACACAGATACTACCTCTTGCCCTTAGAGGGATAATGGACAAGCACGTCTGTGACACGCTTATTGGTCTCTGCAACTTTTTCGACGTCATCTCTCGAAAGTCGATCAGTGTGAAGCAGCTCCGAAGGCTACAGGAAGAGATTGTTGTGATACTGAATGAGCTTGAGATGTACTTCCCGCCCGCGTTCTTTGACGTCATGGTGCATCTATGTGTCCATATTGTGGACGACATAATAGACATGGGGCCGTCATTCCTGCACAACATGATGCCGTTTGAGAGGATGAATTGGATCATCAAAGGATTCATTCCTAACATGTCCCGTCCGGATGGAAGCATCGTCCAGGGCTATCTGACACAAGAGTGCATCTCTTTCTGCGAGAATTTTCTATATGGCGTAGACCATCCACCTGGTGTTGGTGTTGGTTTGCCCGTTAACAAGCACGATGGGAGGCTCGAAGGAGAAGGTCACTCCAACGGTCGCAGGGAACTGCACGTGGCATACTCAGATCGATGCAACGACTTTGACAGAGCAAAACATGGTAGTGCTACAACACCTAGACGAGGTAGATACTTTCGTGGCACTGCACAAAGAAATTATCGCAAAGAAGTATCGTGACCGGGGGGTATGCAGGACGGACGCCGAAGTTACTAGAGAGCACAACTCCACTTTCCTGCATTGGTTCAAAGAGCATATTATTGCTAATCCCCCGGAAGAGGGCTCTAAGGACAGATTGCTCATATGCGCCTTAGCACATGGCCCCTCGCCCAACCTCGTCACCTATCAGGCATACGATATCAACGGATACACGTTCTACACGGAGGCCAAAGATATGGACAGTGATGATCAGAACTCAGGGGTGACGATGGAATGCATGACCGGCAGCGACAACGGCGCAGCTGAGAGATTTTACGAAAGGGTCGAGGAGATCTGGGAGCTTGACTACTCTGGACTGCACAACGCAATGATGTTCCGTGTCAGATGGGCTAAGAATGTCGAAAGAGAAAACCGGTATTTCACTACCATGACTATACCCGACGCCAAGAGTGCTACCGTGAACACTATCGCAAAAAACGAGCCATGGGTACACGCTAAGCACGTGACACAATGCTTCTTCATAACCGACCCGTGCAATCCCAGCCATGTTGTCATGAGGAGAGGCAAAAGGAACATCATTGGAATGGATGGAGTCACCAACGAGGAAGACTACGACCAGTACGGCAATCCAATGAGGGAAGATGACGATGACAATGAAGTATATGTCAAAAGAAGAATCAATACTACATTACCTAAGAAAGATCGTACTCCATGGAAAAGGAAAAGTCACAATGAGGGGCTCAATTATTCTTCAATGAACAAGAAGGGAAAGAAGCTCACTCAAAAACAAAAACGTCAATGCTGAGGAACCGTTATCGGTCAAATGATGTAATATATATGTTCCTATTTTGTGTACACACTTAACCATTATGCATGGGTCAAATGATGTAATATATATGTTCCTATTTTGTATACATACTTAACCGTCAAATGATGCAATATATATCGCCTTAGTTATATACATTGTATCACCTTCCCTTCGTTCACTGCTCTCGGAAAAAAGGAAAAGAAAAGAAAAGGGAGAGAAAATAAAGGAAAAGAAAATAGAAGAAACAAACAGGAAAACTACTATAGGTACTGGTTATAGCAGTAGCGCTTTTCTGAAAAAGAGCTATAGCTAGTCAAGTTAGCAGTAGCGCTGTCCGGATAAACACGCTATAGCTGCCTGTGATAGCAGTAGCACTTTCCGGATAAATGCGCTATAGCTAACTTAGCTATAGCGCGTTCTTCCGGAACGCGCTACTGCTACCTCGACTTAACCCCCCAAATCCCCACTCTCCGCTTCTTCCCGCCTCTGCTTTTCCCCCCAAATCCCCACTCTCTCTTCCCCCGTCATCATCGTCGGAGCCCTGCCCTCGCCGCGCCCCTGCGCTCGCCCCCTACCCCGGTGCTCGGCCCCGTCTCGGCGCTCGCCCCCGTCTCCCCCAACCTCGGCGACCCTCGGTGCCGTGCCGTCTCCCCCGACCCTGCCTCACCTCGATGCCGCGCCGTCTCCCCCGACCCCATCTCTCTCTCTCTCTCTGCCCTCTGTAAGCCCTCTTCCCTCCCCTCTTCTCTGCTATTTAGTGCTAGTTAGTATGAATTTGTATGAACCCTAGGCTATTTTTTAGTGTAAGAAAAAATAGAATTGATTATATAGGTTTCTTGCATTTTTTTTAGTTAAAGCAATTGTTGCTATTTAAATTTTATAGTTAAAGCAATTGTTGCTATTTTTAGTTGCAAATTTGAAGTGGACATGTGATATGTGGACATGTGATTTGGACATGTCATATTTGGAATTTGGACATGTCATTTGGACATGTGATGTTTTGGACATGTCATATTTGGAAAATGATGATTATGTGTAGGGTGAATCATCCGAGTGGCCTATGTTTTGCCGGAATGTTGATTCATTTCCGTTCCGGTGAATTTCAGGCGCTCGATATGTCCACTTTTTAGCAAAGGTCATGCCGAATTTTTTCGTGAATTTTGGCATGACTTGTGCTAGAAAGTAGGCATATCGAGTACCGGGAGTTGCTGGGAAACGGCATTCCGGCAAACATACATCTTTTTTTATGTCATTTCTCTTTTTTTAATAGTTTTAGAATTAAACGAGGAGACTTAATCATAGGAAACATGTCGAACAACGAAGAAACCGGGCCTTCTGACCAAGATGCTGACGAGATGGATTATGAGGGTGAACAATAGTACCTTGACTTTTTGTCTGCTAAGCACAGTCAAGGTTTGCACGTCGGCCTCGATGATGGTACTAACGCCGACATCGACACCGACGGCGCCAGCACTGATGGCGGCGCCGAGATCGGCGGGGAAGGTACTGGCAGGGAAGATACCGGCGAGGAAGATACCAGTGGGGAAGGTACCGACGCCAATGCCGCTACCGAAAATAAGAAGCAGAGGATACGAAAACCTAACAAACTCGGCATTGGACGACTGGTGATCACAAAGATGGCACCTGGCAAGTTTGAGCCATTAGAGCCAGAAGAACCTCGCAAGTGCTATGGGAACCAAGTAGGATGCATCCTACGGGAATGCGCGAGCATCAACGACAATGACTTAAGGAGTAAAGAACATTTGAGGCAGTTGCTCCTGACGAAGTTGCATAAGAGATTCAAGTTCCCCGATCGGGATGATAGCATAGAACAACCATGGGATGATCCGAAGATGAAAAAGATTAACAATCACGCCATGGGCATGTTCAGCAATGGTTTGGCCTCCTAGAAAGGGAGGGTGAAACGAGCTATTGAGGCTGAGGAACCCCTGTCCAAGATTCTGGAGGAAAATCCGACACTTACGGAAGAGGAGTTCAAAAAGTTCAAGGACACTTGCGCCACCGAGGTAGCCAAGGCTAAGGCTGCAAAATTCAAGAGCCTTCAGCAAAGGAACATGGGGAAGCATCGCCTCGGAAGCCGTGGCTACCTTGGCAAAAGGCCCATATGGGATAAGGAGGACGTGGAACGTGAAGTCGCGGGTCTCCCAGACCCCTTCGCGAAGTTCACCAACCCCTTGGAGCGTGACTTCATCAGGGCCCACTACAAGTGGGACAAGGAAAAGAAGGTTTTTTACACAGACCAGATCACGAGGAGATTGATTAGAATACTGGTAATTATTCTTTTACCACCTTACATTTAGCTCCTCATCAAGTCGACTACACATTCGTAAATGGTTCACGTTCCTGCTGCAGGAGAAGCAACACCAGCTTGCAGTCGAAACCCCTACTTCGCCGATGAGGCCCAAGTGGGACACCCCTCTCAACCGGGCCTTGAACGAACTTAAGGGACTCCCTTTGGGCCAGCGGCCGCAATATGGACGTGTGCACGGCGCCGGAGACGGCGCCACGTGGAAGGTGTTTTACAAGGAGGGCCCGGAGGCCAAGAAGCAGAAAAAGAAGTTTAGTCAGGCGGACATCGATGAGAAGGTGAAGCTTGCGTTCGAGAAAAAAGCAGCTGAGGACGTAAAAAAGCAGCCGAGGAGAAAAATGAGTTGCTACAGCAGGTAGTCGATGCAGCTGTAAATGCCTGCAGAAATGATTTCGCTACTAACTTGGTCTCGGCTATCATCAACTGGACGAAGGAAAATCCAGACAAGACGGTACATGATTTCCCCATGCCCAGTTTCGTCGGGAGCAACTTGGTGAACAACACCATCGTACCATCACCTGCTCACGCAACCGGGCCTGCTCTCGCACCCCCACCCGCACCCGCACCCGCTCATAGCAGCCCGTCCTCAGTCTCTGGCACACTAGGCGGGCCTTCGTCTTTGGCTGAGCTCGACGCCCTCACGGTAATTACATGTCGCACCAACATATATATCTAGAATATTCCATTTTCGTTGCCTTTCGGATGTTTTACGCCGCAGACATGTGTTTGCAGGCCGACGAAACCCCGTGCACCGTACTCTACTTGATCAAAGGCCAGAAGGTGGACATGGGAAAGGGGGTGATAATGAAGCCCTTGGAACTCACATTCCACAACCAGCCGATGCCCGGTGGGCACTTCAGGGTTACCTTGTCGAGTGTGAAATCGGGGCACGAGGATTTGCCTCCACCAGTACGGCTAGGGGGAGAGGACGATGAGACCCTGCTGCGGATTGGAAGCTGCAAGGGTTGGGTGCTGCTATGGCCAAAGAATCTTCTTCGTCTGGAGCTGGTCGAGAGCACACCAATAACCACACATCAACAAGCATGTATGGAGACCACCACCCCGCCTACGCAATTACCAGCGCCTGTAGTGCCGGGTGAGAGCGGCGGACGACGTGATGAAGGGGGTCCAATAGTGGCTGGTGTAATCGCCCCCGTAGAACAAAGAATGGATGATGAGATGGAGGTGGAGGACCCAATGAGTTTCCTCAATACATGCGCCTATGATGGTGACTTAGATATGATGAGTCAGCCATATGACGAATCGGGCTATCAGCATGCTGATGAGATATGGATGATCTGCCCGGGCAGGAACGTCCTAGCAGGGATTGCAAGAAGTCTCTCTTCATGAAATACTCACAGAACATGCCTGAAGATGCCGCCTCAACACAGGCTCAACTAGCCAGGAGTCGTATAGTGCTTAGCCCGGCAACACTGGGGTAGGGGCTAAGGAAGGGTCTGGAAGGTTAGCCCAAGAAAAAGGAGAGGAAGAGACTAGGGAAGATAGGCTCAGCTGCCTACAAATAAGCCAGAGCACATAGCAGCCAAATGGAGGATTTTGAAGAGCGTGTACCCGTCAAAGGTGCGGCCATGTTCCATGTCACGGGCGAGCCGATGCTACCGCCGAAACCGCTGGAGGCACTATCAGGGGATCTCAGGAGACTGCACGACCATGTGATGTCTATTAAGAAAAGTCTACTAGCCTCGAAGGATCCAGGATATCCGACATACGCGGCTCGTGTGCCTGAGGGGAAATGCTACGTCGACACACAGCCCGCAGAGGTGTTCTTCCTGCGGTTTGACCATATCTTCGAGATGTTTCTGACAAGGCGGCTCGATTTTACAATCGTCCGCCTTTTTGCGCTACATATGAGCTCCGTCATGAAGAGATAAGAAGTCTCGCAAATCTGTGTGGCGGATCCATACTACATACACGAGTCCTTCTTGAGTCTCGGCGACTTTGAGCGTGAAACTGCTACGGAGTACCTCCAAAACTTCATGGTACAGAATAAGGACCAGGAAATGGTCCTCCTGCCTTATCATCCAAAGTAAGTCAGTGCCGGACAACCCTTTCGTACATTTCAATCATTCCTTCTCGCTCATATGGAGAATAATTTGAGGTGTTTTTTTTCCCGCAGCAACGGGCGCGCCGTCCTTATCGTTCTTTACCCGCGAGTCTCTCACGCCGTGTATTTTGACCCTACCAGAAACTACGAGAAGAAGGACTACACCCACATAATGAATATTCTAGATGATGCTCTCCTAGGCTTCAACATTAGGGGTGGCCACCTACAGATCAGGAAACAAAGGAACAAGAAGTTGGGTTTCTCGCATAAAACTAACTTCTGCTGCATCCATTTCCCAAAACCAAGCAAGAACGATGGATTCCACCTCCTCCATCTCATGATGGAGTTCAGAACAGATAACCAAAAGCTTCGCATGACAAGCAGAAACGATGATCATATCCGCAAGTGGGTAGAATCTCATGGAGAAGTGGATTATAAACTTAGAGATGACTTCTTTCGCATCCAGAGGGACATTACGACGATCATCATGAAAGAAGTCGTCGATGAGAAGGGGATGTTCCACCATGGCCCTATATCGCGAGCTGACGTCCGAACTCGCATAGGCATGCAATGTCAGGACCTCACGCCGTTCAAGAAGCTAGGGTCCATCTTTGATGATATGGAAGGATGGAACTTCTAGTGATTTACGATGCCGATGATGATGATATGTGTCGGTTGAACTTGTATACTTTCTATAGCGATGAAACTTTGTGATGTCCACGGTCCCTGCCGAACTTGCGTAACGCTACTTTGTTAGTTTGGGTACGATGATTTGCGTACCTCTAGTTAATTAGTTTGCGTACTATATGTTGCATCTAGTTGCTAACCCTTTCTTTTTCGTGTTGCTCTAGTATATTTTGTTGCATATGATTGTACATTCTCTTGATGAAGATGCAACTCTAACAGGTACCTAGATTCTTGATGGCGAAGAAGCAGTGCTATGTAGTGTACAAAGGGAAGGTTCCGGGAGTGTACGCCGAGTGGCCTGAGTGCCAGGCGCAAGTGGATGGGGTCTCGGGCGCCAGCCATAAAGGCTTCAAAAGCAGACAAGAAGCAGAAGCTAGTTACTTGAGGTTCATGCTAGCGCGAGAGAGGACTCGTAACCGCCGCCTCATGTACTGCATAGTTCCGCTCTCACTCATAGTGATAGCTCTTCTCGCGTATATCATTGTTTAGATGGATGACGATGTAGTTGCAAGTATTCGAGACTTGTATCGCTATTTTTGAGATGATGACGAGAGACCACTTTTGTGTTGGATGATGATTATGATGATGACATGATTTGATGAGACTATTTGTATGTATATGCTATGATTACATTTGTATGTATATGATATGCTAGAGATTATTGTATAAAGCCCTAAACAAAATTCAGCAGCACAAAATATGGAGCAGATTTTTTTCAGAAACTAATAACAGTAGCGCGGGATATGGCTTTAGCAGCAGCAAGTTCTTAGCAGTAGCGCTCTTTGTTCAAGGGCGCTACAGCTATTAGCAGCAGCGCGTGTTGGAGACAGACGCTGCTGCTATCCCTCGATAGCAGTAGCGCGGGTAAAACCACGCTACTGATAAGAGTTAGCTATGGCGCCGTATCAGTAGCGCGGCCACCCGCGCTACTGCTAAGCATTTAACCCGCGCTACTACTAGGTTTTTCCCTAGTAGTGACCGTTTGCTATTTTTCTCGAGAGAAGCCACTAGTGAAACCGACGGCCCCCGGGTCTCTTCTTTAATATATTTGCTTTCAAGATCTATTTTGCTATTCATTCTTTTCTTTATTTGCAAATTTTATTTTCAGATCTATATTTCCAAAAACCCAAAAATACCTTGCTGCACTTTATTTTATTTGAGATCTATTTATCCAATCTATCATACTTTTATCACGTCCGTTTGCCAATTTCTGGCACCGTTACCCGAAAGGGATTGACAACCCCTTTAATACGTCGGGTTGCGAGTATTTGTTATTTGTGTGCAGGGGCTGTTTACGTTGTGTTGCTTGGTTCTCCTACTGGTTTGATAACCTTGGTTTCATCACTGAGGGAAATACCTACTGCCGCTGTGCTGCATCATCCCTTCCTCTTTGGGGAAATACCGACGTAGTTCAAGCCGCAATCACCTGCCGGAACGCCCAGGCAGCGGCAGAGGAGGAGCCTCAGGAGTGGGACACTCGGGTGCCCGCCCCACAACACTTCGAGATTGGACCAGATGGCTATTACAAGTGGTGATTACCAAGCCAGGCCAAAAGCCTAAGTTTGGGGGAGTACGTATTTCCACCGACATTACATTCATGTTTACACATTTCATTCCAGTTGTCGGTGTCCACACTTTTTCATTGTATTATCCATGTTAGATTTATTTTCTTGCTTTCTTCTTGTGTGTTTGAAAAACTTTGAGAAAATCCAAAAAGATTTCCTTGTTCTTCTTTTGCTTGTTGGGAGCTTTCCCGTGTAAATAGTTTTTCTCATTTTTTTTCTTTCTCTTTAATTTGCTTTCTTCTAGAAAAAACTAAAAACTCTAAAAATATTTCAGTGTGTTTCTCTGAATTTCTTTTCTTCTTATTGAGTCATACCGAGGAGAAGACCACGACAAAAATGTTGAGTGGCTCTCATATGCATTATTGTTTATTTAACAAAGAGCCATATTATCTTGTCTTCTCCTTGTTAAATAAAATGTTTGCAAATTCCAGCTTAGTCCACGGCACTCTTGCACTATTATCATTTTCATAGCGTTCAGTCGTGCAAATGAAAGGCAATAATGATGATATTTGATGAACTGGCGGTGGTAGAGAGAAACGGGTATGAACTCAACTTGTTCTGTTTCTGTAAATATGTTTAACCTAGTATCCATGATTCAGCCTATTATGATCAAACATGTTTGCAATGACAATTAGAGATTATAGTTTCTCATGCCATGCTTAAGTAGCTAGGGGTGGATAATGGTTTATCTTGGATGTCAACATTGCGTTAAAATGATTGTGATGTAGTATGATGATATGGTATCCTCCTCTGAATGTTCGAGTGGCTTGACTTGGCACATGTTCATGCATGTAGTTGAATCAAAACCAACGTAGCCTCTATGATATTTATGTTCATGGTGTTCATATCCTACTCATGCTAGTATCCAATGTTACTTATGCATAATGCATGTTCATGACCGTTTTCGCTCTCTAGCTGGCCGCTTCTCAACCTATTTGCTAGCCTTCGCCTATACTAAGTGGGAATACTGCTTGTGCATCAAAATCTTATAACCCAAGTTATTCCATATGAGTCGACCATACCTACCTATATGCGGTATTACCCTGCCGTTCTAAGTAAATTTGCATGTGCCACCTCTAAAAACTTCAAATAAACATCCTTTTTGTGTGCCTGGATTGTTCATAGAGTGACAGGAGGTAGTCAATATCTTCCATGCTAAGCGGGTTATTCTCATGATGAGTATTTATTCACTCGTCCTTGCACGAGAGGGGCGGTAATAGGGATTCCCAGTCCCGAATTCAAAACAGCAATTAATTAAACAAAACTCCCCCAGGACTGATGTTGGTATGGACGGCACCCGTGGATTTGGTTAGCCATGGAGTGTGTTTGTTGGTGGAGGGGGAGTTAACCTTTACTTTTATCGCTTGGGAACCGCCACTAATGTGTTTAGCGTGGAAGATATCGATAACTGATGGTCGCGAAGTAAACAAGAAGGGTGCATTTCTCAAAATTTCATTTACCTTTGTTTTAAAAAATTGAGCTCTGGCACCGCTGCAAATCACTGCTTCCTTCTGCGAAGGGACTATCTATTTACTTTTATGTCGAGTCATCACCTTCTCAAATAAGTGCCAGACCTGAGAGCACTATTGTTATCCTCATGCATTGTGTGTAGCTAATGTTGGGTGCATCATGCCTGGATCTTTTCTACCATGAATTACAATGTTTAGTCACTGCTTGAACTTTGGAGGTGCTCTGCATTTATGTTTTGCGGTCTCAGAAAGGGCTAGCGAGATACCACTATTGCCATATTATATCATGGTTGTTTTGACAAAGTGTTGTTATTTGAGATATCTTATTATTGCTCGCTAGTTGATTATGCCATTGATATGAGTTAATATAATTACTAAGAGTTATTGTTGACATGGTTAGTTATAATCTTTGCCGAAAACCTGGGTGCTACTTAAGATTATTTATGTAAACAAGAGCAAAAGAGTTCGTAAAAGTTTTTCTTTTTCACTTTTAGTTTATCAACTGAATTGCTTGAGGACAAACAAAGGTTTAAGCTTGGGGGAGTTGATACGTCTCCATCGTATCTACTTTTCCCAACGCTTTTACTCTTGTTTTGGACTCTAATTTGCATGATTGAATAAAACTAACCCAGACTGACGTTGTTTTCAGCAGAACTACCATGGTGTTGTTTCTGTGCAGAAATAAAAGTTCTTGGATTGGAACAAAACTTTGTGAGGAATTTTTATATATAAAAGAGAATTACTGGAACCAAGAACCACCGGAGAGGGGCACTTGGGTGGGCACAACCCACCAGGGCGCCCCCCCCCTCCTGGCGCGCCCAGGTGGGTTGTCCCCACCTGATGCCCCCCAGACCTCAAGCCTTATACTATAAATTCACATTTTCAGAGAAAAAAACCAGGGAGAAAGAATTATCGTGTTTCATGAGACGGAGCCGCCGCCGCCTCCTGCTCTTCATCGGGAGGCCAGATCTGGAGTCCGTTTGGGGCTCCGGAGAGGGGAATCTTTGATCTTCGTCATCACCAACCCTTCTCCATTGCCAATTCCATGATGCTCCCCACCGGGAGTGAGTAATTCCTTCGTAGGCTCGCTATTCGGTGAGGAGTTGGATGAGATTCATCATGTAATCGAGTTAGTTTTGTTAGGGCTTGATCCCTAGTATCCATTCTGTTCTGAGATTGATGTTGCTATGACTTTGCCATGCTTAATGCTTGTCACTTTGGGCCCGGGTGCCATGATTTCAGATCTGAACTGTTTATGTTATCACCATTATATCTAAGTTCTAGATCCGATCTTGCAAGTTATAGTCACCTACTACGTGTTATGATCCGCAAACCCCGGAGTGACAGAAGTCGGGATACTTTCCGGTGATGACCGTAGTTTGAGGAGTTCATGTATTCAATATGTGTTAATGCTTTGTTCCGGTTCTCTATTAAAAGGAGGCCTTAATATCCCTTAGTTTTCTTATGGACCCCGCTGCCACGGGAGGGTAGGACAAAAGATGTCATGCAAGTTCTTTCCATAAGCACGTTTGACTATTTACGGAATACATGCCTACATTATATTTATGAACTGGAGCTAGTGTCGTATCGCCCTAGGTTAGGACTGTTATATGATGAATATCATCCAATGAAGTCACCGATCCAATGCCTACGAATTTCTCTTATATTGTTCTTGCTAAGTTACTACTGCTATTGTTACTGTTACACTTGCTACAAAATTATTGCTATCATGCTACCGTTACTGTTACTGTTACTATCACTATCAAAACTATCATACTACTGTGCTACTGATCATATTACTGCAGATAACTAATCTCCAGGTGTGGTTGAATTGACGACTCAACTGCTAATACTTGCAAATATTCTTTGGCCCCCCTTGTGTCGAATCTATAAATTTGGGTTGAATACTCTACCATCGAAAACTGTTGCGATCCCCTATACTTGTGGGTTATCAAGACCTTTTTTTGGCGCCGTTGCCGGGGAGCATAGTTATATTTGTTGAGTCACTTGGGATTATTATCAATTTATCACTATGAAGAATCTGAAGGATACCAAGACTAAGATTTTTCCCTTTAAGACAAGGGGAGGTAAGGAACTATCATCTAGCTCTGCACTTGATTCACCTTCTGTTATGGGTAAACTTGCAACACCACCACATGCTATTAATCCTGATATGTCCCAAGTTATTGATGATGCTACTTCTATGAATGCTACTCATGATGATGCTAGTACCTTGCTTGATGATGGTGTGCCACTAGGTGATTTGCTTGATGAATAAATTGCTAGAGTTAGAGAGAATAAAATTGTTGAAACTGATGAAATTACTGAAACTGATGAAGTACTTGAAATTGAAAATCTTGAAACACCTATAGACCTAGCTCTCCTAGATATGAATTTCCTGAAGGTTATGTTATGGATGAGGAGACAGCTAGAGACTTTTTTGCTTGCAATGATAGAGACGATCTTAAGAAATTATTATGCAAACTGAAAGAGAAATCTTTGAATGCTAGCATGAAATGTGATCCTAAGTTTGCTACTTCACCTATCTTTGTTGATGATAAGGATTATGAATTTTCTGTCGACCCAGAGTTAATTACTTTGGTTGAATCTGATCCTTTCCATGGTTATAAAACTGAAACTATTGTGGCACACCTTACCAAGTTGAATGATATAGCCACCCTATTTGCTCATGATGAGAAGATTCACTATTATTATATTCTCAAATTATTTCCGTTCTCATTAAAGGGTGATGCTAAGACTTGGTACAATACTCTTGCTCCTGGTTGTGTGCGTAGTCCCCAGGATATGATTTATTACTTCTCTGAAAATTATTTTCCTACTCATAAGAAACAAGCTGCCTTACAGAAAATATTTAACTTTGTGCAAATTGAAGAAGAGAGTCTCCCACAAGCTTGGGGGAGGCTTCACCAATTGCTAAATGTTTTGTCTGATCATCGTCTTAAGAAAAATGAAATACTTGATATCTTCTACAATGGACTAACCGATGCTTCTAGGGACTTCCTAAATAGTTGTGCTGGTTGTGTTTTCAAGGAATGAACTATTGGGAAAGCTGAGGAATTATTGAATAACATATTGAAAAATTATGATGATTGGACTCTTCCCGAACCACCGCCTAAACCCACTCCGAAGAAGAGGGGTATCTTATATCTCAGTCCAGAAGATATGCAAGAGGCAAAGAAATCTATGAAGGAAAAAGGTATTAAAGCTGAGGATGTCAAAAATTTACCTCCTATTGAAAAAATACATGGCCTCAACACACCTTCACCCAAGGTGGTAGAGGTAAATTGTTTATTGAAGTTTGATGAAGGTGATATCCCTTATAATAAACATCCTAGTCAATGCCTTTGTGAGTTTGACAACTATATTAGAAAACAAGATCACTTCAATGCAAATATTATGAAACAATTAAAATACAACTCTGATATGATTGCTTGCTCATTGTAATCGATCCCCTCGCTCATTGTACAACAACATGTGAGTACCGCCAATCAGCTGGTAATACCCGACGAGCATAGAAGGATGGCTAAAGAGGCCGGTGTCACTGTTTATCAACTCCCAGAGATCGAGCCTCTCGCCGGGATTACAGATGACGAAGTAGCATAGAAATATGTCTGCGGCCAACCTATGGTGAAACCTGAGGAGATCCCGCTTCTATCAACGGGAATGTATGAATTGCATGAGTGGTACCTGAGAGAAGTAAAGACCGGATGAGAGTCTCTCGTGGTGAAAGTCAAGGAAGAGCATTACTATCATGAAAACGATCTGTGGGTTGAACTTCCAGAACTTTTTCAGTTATTCAATCAACACGCACTCGACAAATCTATCGTCAGTTGCTATTGTCTGTAAGTGATTTCTTTCTGTAATTTAAGTCTCTAGTTGTGCTCATTCATTACCTGTAATAATCCTCACTATATTATTTTCTGTGGTATTATGCATAATGAAGATGTATGAAATGAAAAGAGAAGGACGCTATGGCATTGGGTTCATTGACCCAAATACCATTAATGAAGAGATGGTCACGTGAGACGTCGAGAAAAGACACACAGAGAAGCTTGCAAGAGTTTTTGAAGCGACTAAATACCCAACCAGAAATACTACTTCATTACAACTACTGGTGAGTGTTACTGTCTTGTACTACAAATTCTGTTTTTCTTACTAGATGTTAATAAGTGTAGTTGATGAGTTATGTACATGCCCGCTTAATTATACAAACGTGTGCGCATGCAGTTTCCACTAGATGATGTTAATCATTGAAGTTGACGAGGGAAAAGTTCAAGTACTGGACTCACTATTTAAAGATACTAAAGAATACTCAATCGTGAAGGGGATGCTCAACATGTAATTTCAATCATTATCGCACTATGTCGGTCTCTTTAGTTCATTTCCTGATATCAACTAATTAATAACTCTTTTATTCATTTTCTTTGCCGGCGGGCAGGATTTGGCAAAAGTTCATCAAACAGGTTAAAGGCGAATGGAAACAATAGCTGAAATGGGTGCGACCCAAGGTAATTAAGTACTACTAGCTACGTCCGTGCATATCTTTAATTCTAGTTTCAATACCATTATCATGCTTGATTAATTATTATCTGATTGAATTATATTCTCGTAAAGTGCATGAGGCAGCCGTCGGGGAATAATTTATGTGCATACTACGTTTGCGAGAACAATCGCTTTATGACCGAAAGGAGCAAAACTGGAATAAATCTTGACGTACGTAAACACAATTCACAATTCTTTTTATCATGATCTAATATATATACACACAACTAATATATTCATATTGATCTTCTTTTTTTAATAAAGATGCAAGAGATGCGGGATAAGCTCCTACCAACGGACCACATACGAACACTTCAAGAGGAGATTGCGGGATTTTTGCTTGACAAGGTCATAGATCCCAAAGGAGAATACCATTACACCTAATGCCTACATGTAATGACCTGCAAATTGTAGGAGAAATTGTATGTACCAAATTATATATATGTGTGTGTATGCATGGTCGTACGAGAAATTCTATATATATATGATATATGATTGGTCGTACGAGAAATTCTATTATATATGACGTGTACAGTATGTAGTAGCAGTGGCGCACGACTACAGTAGCGTAAAATATGTTTGAAATGAAAAACAATTAAATGGAAAACATAAAATAAAAAGGGAAAATAAATCATAAATCATAAATCCTAAAACCCTAAACCCCTAAACCTCTAGTCCCGGTTGGTGTCACCAACCGGGACTAAAGGTCCCCCAGCCCCCGGCGCGGGCTCGTGCCACGTGGTGGGCCTTTGGTCCCGGGCCGTGACGAACCGGGACTGGGGGGGGGGCCTTTGGTCCCCACCCTTTAGTCCCGGTTCCTGAACCGGGACTAAAGGCCCTTACGAACCGGGACTAAAGCCTTATTCTGCACTAGTCAAGAGAATACATGGGGAGGGGGCCCAAACCAGACCGACGATGTTTTATGCGCGACAGCCACATCCTGTCCTCACTGAGGCGCGGGCACGACCATGAGAGGCTTCGAAATCGACCCTAGGTTGACCCGCCCCACCCACCTTCCCGGATTCTCTCGTTCCCACTTTGGCACTACCTACATCCATCGTCGAGCGGGTCATCCGCCACACAGCTTGTAAGGCTGGGAGGGGAGGGGAGGAGCGCGAGGAAGAAGAGGAGGAGCGGCGACGGCGATGAGCGAGAGGAGGACAAGGAGTTTCTGGTGGAGGCGATGTGAGAGGGCAGATGGGATGTGTAACACCCCTTTGTAATGCCACTGTGATCTACTACTAATAGTGCCAAGTCATATCATTTGCAGTGATTAAACCTAGTGGTTAACCAAAGCAATCCAACTCTATTCTGAAAATCAACTCAAATTCAAAAGTGCAAAATAAAGTTGATCAAACCCTGTTGGAAAAATGTTCATTAATTGGCAAATAATCCAGGAGCATTTATAAAACCATCATCAGAATAGTTGGAGTTAGATAAGTGACTCAAACAACCTGAAACAGCACCAAAACAGAATATTTAAATCCATTTAAAATCATACTAAATTCAAATGAAATCCAAATCTGTCCAAACAAGTTTTTGGTGAAGGGTAAAATTGCATTGCATTATTTGGACCAAGTCCCACATTTTACAAAAGTGCATCAGTGGCCTAACTATTTCCAAAACAGCAAAGAAATAAAGAGAAAGAAGCAGAAAGGGAAAATAAAGAAAAAGGGTAGGGCAGCCGCACTGGACTGGACCTAAGTGCACAGTGCACGGCCCAGCCCAGCCGGCCTCCTCTCCCTCCTCTCGCTCTCTCTCTCCCCGGTGTCGCCTGCGCGGGCCGACACGCCGCCGATGCCGCACGTGTCGGGCATCCGGCGAGCCGCGGAGGTGGATAAGTATCACCTCGGCCCTCCCCTCGAACCCTAGACCCCGCATTCCACTCCCCTTGCTCGCTCTCTTCTCCCTTCCGCACGGACGCCCGAAGCCGCTGCCATGGCCGAGCTCGCCGGCGTGGCCACAAGCCTCCCCGACGCCTGAGACCGAGCCCGTTCGCTCCGTCTGCCTCCTCTCCATCCTCTACGACTGCAGGTTCGAGCTCTGCGTCACCGCATCGAACGGATCGAGCCCATCTTCATCTTCTGTCGCCGGAGCTCCGCCGGCGAATGCCGTCGATCTGCTGCTACTAAGCATTCAACGGGCCCCCGTGTGCCTCCTAGGTGAGCGGGCGCGTCCTTCCCCTCTCTGCCTCGCTCGATTCCTTCGCCGTATCCGTCGTCTCCGTCGAGCTTCTGCTGCTACTAAACTTCCGAGGGCCTTCGGCGTGCCGCACGGTGAGCTTCCCCGTCCTTCGCTCCCCTACATTAGCCTTTGCGCGCGCCGTAGCTAGATGCCCTCGAGCCCGTGCTCTGATCGCCGCCGATGAGCTCGGGGCCGTCATTGTGGCCCTTGTCATCGTCGCCTGAGGCCACCGTTGAGCTCCTGGTGCTCCCAGGAGCCCGACGAGCTCGAGCCCGTGCCCCATCGTGCCTCCTACCGCTGCAACCCCGAGCTCCCGAACTCCACCGCCGCTGTCACTTGTCGCCGGCGCAGTTCCGTCCACCTCCAAGCCCAACCGACCACACCACTAGACGCGGCGCTCCTCCAGCTTTCGAACGCAGCAAGCCACGCGTGAAACGGTGCCCCACAGCGCGATCCCGACGAGCTCCGGCGACGCGCCGCCGTTGTTTTGGTCGCCAGAGCAACTCCGGCGCTGGCCGCTGAGGTGGCTGGGTGGACCCCCACCTCTGGACCACTGCCAGTGGGCCCTGGGGGCCCTAGTTGACTGGGTTGACCCAGTCAACTGCGCTGACTGGGCAGCCCAGCCACTAACATGTGGGTCCCCCTCGGCTAATTAATCTAATAAATGTTTAATTAAATAAAATCAAATTAGATATACTAATGTCTCACTGACAGACTGGACCCACCTCCTAATTAACCCATTTAATTAATTTAATTCACTGTTAGTCTCAACAGAGACTGACACGTGGGTCCCACTGGACCCACATGTCAGGTTTGACCTGGTCAGACGACCAGTTGACCTGCTGATGTCAGCATGGCATCATGCTGACGTCATAATTCATTTTCTGTTAAATAAAATAAATCCAGAAAATCATTTAAACTTTGAAAATTGATAACTTTTAAACCGTAGCTCGGATTGAAAAACTTAAAACATGAAAGTTGCTCAAAACGACGAGACGAATCTAATTGAGTCATGTGTTTCTATGTCGGAACCTCCTACGTAGGAGAACTCGTAACTCCGAGCCCGATTCCGGTAGATGAATAGTGCACATTCACCGGGTAAATAAATCCCGCGATAATCCTAAAATAACTAAAGTGACTCAGAAGCATCTTTAGACAACCCTGCACTGCATCGTAGCATAGCATGCACCGTGTTGCACTTATTTGCATTATGTTTACCTGTTTCTTCCCCCTCTTCTCTCTTGGTAGACCCCGACGTTGACGTAGCTCCAGAGGCAGACGCAGCTCCGGAGTACGACTACGTCCTCGACGACACCACCGACGACCTTGCCCTTGCCCCAGAGCAAACAGGCAAGCACCCCCATTTTGAGCATTCCGATATCGCCCATTCTCTTCTCTCTCATGCTTGCATTAGAATTGCTGTTGCTACTGCTTTACCTATTCTGGTGCATAGCCTGTTTATTGTAACCTGCTTTGTTACCTACTGCTTATCCTAAACTGCTTAGTATAGGTTGGGTAGAGACCATATGAGACCCCTCTTATCCTGACTGCCCCGCTGGAGAATCAGAAGGCCCGATCGCCGGGATTGAAGACCAGGACCGGCACCGCACATCACTTCCCCTTAGTTGCCGACACTACTAGGTTACTATCGAGTGCCGAGGGTGATACCTCGTTAGCACTCCTGATGATAACCTTGTAGGTTAGTTCTTCGGTCGTGGTAAGCGAGGGTGAATCCTCCTACACCACCCCCGATAACGAGGTCGTCGAGCAACGCTTCAAGTGTGGACCTCGAGGGTGATTCCTCTTCGTTCACCTTGACTTTAACATCAGGTGGAACTCCGTCGATGGTGATACCTCAGGGTTCCCTTGGTGTGGACACTGCTACTTGGATATTACCACATTACACTGAAACATGTCACTAAAGACGGGTCGGCCCTGAGGGTTCCCGCGCGAGCTTATTGCGGAGTGATGTGGAATCGGGTGTACCTGGAGGGCACCCGAGAGTTGAACACGAGGCGTGGCCGGGCATTCACAGCCCTTGCCGCAAGTCTTCGAGACGGGGTGACGGGGTCACATCTTTCGTGAGTCTCTGCTCGTTACCGCGCGATCCTAAACCACTAAACGGTTTGGATATTTGATCCGAGGGGCCTCTGACCCGATAGCACTAACCATCACGTGGGCATAGTATGGGCGTTCTGCGTCGTATACTTCAGCCGGAGCTTAATGGACGTCAGTGTCTGAGCGGCGTGCGCCGAATTGGACTGGGAACGCAACCGCGCTTGTATAAGGGGTTGCTAGGTCTGCTTTCGGCCGCGTACGCAACGTGCAGGAGTTCCCGGGGCGAAGGCCCAAGACCCCCGGGTGCATAGGTTTAGTCCGACGTGCTGACCTCTCTGTTAAGTATTCGGTCGGGTTGCGGCATGTTGCTTAGCCGAGGCCGGGCATGACCCAGAAAAGTGTGTCCGGCCGGAGTTAAGCGAGCGCGGTGGGTAAGTTGGTGCACCCCTGCAGGGAAGAAATTTCTATCGATAGCCTGTCCTACGGTAACGGACACTCGGAGTTGTATCCCGATCGGTACAACTAGAACTTGAGATGAGAACTGGATAGTACGGCTCTGGGATTGCTTTCTCGCAGGGAGTCGAGAAAGGATCTCAGGTCGAGGTTGATGACACTACTACTACTTTACATTATGTATTCTGCTCTCTTCTAATGCTGGAAGACTGATGAAGATGCTGAAGATGCTAGTCTTCGAGAGGACTAGGCTATCCCCCTCTATTCCGGCAGTTCTGCAGCCCAGTCCACATATATAGCCCCCTTTGAAAATGTTGCATATGTAGTGTAGATCCTTGCTTGCTGAGTACTTCGGATGAGTACTCACGTTTGCTTTATTTTTTTTTCCCATATTCCTTTTGATGCCACCAGACGACGGAGTCCCTGAGCCAGTTGCCCCAGTCGACGACCACGACTACTACTACTACCCGTCCGGCGAGTACTACTACTACTACTACGAGGAGCCGGCTGACGACCAGGAGTAGGATTGGAGGGTCCAAGGCAGGAGGCCTACGCCTTTCGATCTTAGATTTTTTTTTGCCCCGCCTCTGTGAAGGCTTATCTCTCTTTCTATAATATATTTGTACTCAGATATCTAATGCTTCCGCTGACGCTTGTATGCCATCGAGCTATGTATTCGAGCCCTCGAGGCCCTGGCTTGTAATATAAAGCTTGTATGACTTTATTTATGCTTTAGAGTTGTGTTGTGATATCTTCAAGTGAGTCCTTAGGCTTGATCGTGTGCATTTGCGTGTATGGTTAGTGCACGATTAAGCCGGGGGCGTCACAGGTTAGTATCAGAGCCGACTGCCTGTAGGAACCCCCCCTTTCCAATTCCTTGGCCGAAATTGAGTCTAGTGGTCTAAAACTGATTTTACTAACTTGGCTGTGTGGCTTACGGGCCCACGTCGCCAACTGGGTGGTATTAGCATCTTTTACTCCTCGATCTTTACTCTGGGATTCTATTCTCTCTTCTATTCGGGTTTTACAAAATTACTAACACCGACACTTAGGATCTCGTAATTCCCATCCTCCCGGAGAGCTGGATGTCAGTGCGATTTCCCTGTCATTGATCTGATTAGTCTGATAATCATTTTTCTTTCCATTGTTTTGTTTAACCTTTCCTTCCGAGATCTGTTATAATTCTCATCGACATATAACAACCCTGAATTTCTTAATTTCAGATGGATCGTCTGTTTCCACCACGTCCTATGACGCAGGTTGTGCTTCGCACTTGCGCTCGTGGCGTCCCTGGTTTTCCAGCTGTCCTGATCGCCCTCTCGACCAAACTTGGCTACCGATGGTACCCCGAGTACATGGTCTACGAGGTTTACCGCGAGTTCAACCAGGAGCAGTATTATGCTGATGTTCGTATCTACGATCGGCAGGATGACTCAGACACTGAGCTGTACCGTTTTAACGGTATCGGTGTGACGATTGAGATGGCAGTCCATGATGCCGCCTACTCTGCTATCGCACGTCTCCGAGGAGAGCACAGTGCTATCTTGGATGACTCTGAATTTCGGTACATTCCGTATGCCCCTTCTGGAGATGCTACTGGATACCGAAAAAGGCTTTCGCCCCGCTTTATATATAAAGCCAACCGCCCAAGCCACAAACATAGAGACACGAGTTCAACCACACGCACGCCCAAGGCGCAAAAGTACACGCACCCACACACACAACACATGTAGCAAGGTTAATGCTGAGGGCACAGCTCAACAAGCCCAACAAAAAGAAAAAACACCAGCACATCCAAGAAGAGCCCAAAGGAACGATCCCTAATTCTACCAGATCTCATTGCTCCAATCACAAATCGCGAGTCGGCAGACCCGATGCGTCGACGACGACGAACTCCGATCTCCAAGCACTCGATGTACATTTTTCTCAAAAAAGAAAAAGAAAAAAAGGCACTCGATGTACATGCGTGCTGGCTAGCAGATCGCATCACGTCGTGCTAGACGCCAGTCCACTTCACATCGGTTCATCACCGAACGCCCGATCGCGTTCACCGATCGACTGATGCTGATATGAGGTATAGTACTATTTTGAATTTGAATTTCAACCACTTCTGGAGTATACATGCTGGTCATCGTACTCACAAATATAACCACTTGTGCTTAGAAATTATTAATTGGACCAATGATGAAGTGATTGGCTTTGGGTTATTGTACCCTGTAGATTTTTAAAGCGGAAGGCTTCTTGAACTTGATTGGAATATTTTTGTAGGATAATTTGCATTAATTTTGCTACACATTTATTTTTATTTGATTTTTAGTTATATCTCTTACGAATTGCCATATGTGTATTGTATGCATATTCACTCACATCATTACAAATTCAAGTGTTTCAGATTTTTATGAAATTAAATAAGCCATGGTATCTATATCATATACTGTCTATTTTTTTTTCTCCATTCTAGAATCCATCCTTCCACACAAAACTTAAGCTTCTTTTAGAAAATTACTTATGTTTTAAATGTGAAGATGCAAACATATAATCCTATATATGAAAACATGTACCCTACTAGTAGTGAGAGGCTCCAAATTTTATTTTCGCCCCGGGCCCCCGAAAATCGCAGGACCGGCCCTTATACAAAGATCAACCCAAAGCCACCTTCAAGGCGGACAAAGTCGCTACACCTGGATCGGGTGCCTGTATGGGCCGTCCCGGTCAGGGGCGGAGCTGGGCCCCGGAAACCCAGGGTGTGGCATTTTTTTCTAGCTAGGGCTCGATCCTGGGATCTCCCTATTTCGTCGATGCATTTTTTGCTAACCAGTGCGCCACTATCAACTTCATGTATAATATGTAGGGCGCGACTAACAAGAAGGAAAAAAGAGACAGGTTTTTCACACTGGTCCATTTTTTATTTTCATCATTTTACTTTTTTCTTTTTTTTCACTTTCATTAGGATTTCTAAAGGTTTTTTCTTTTACTCCTTTTCTTACGTTTTTATTTGCTTTTCTTTTTTCTCCAATTATTTTGTTATTCTTTTGTTTCGTTCATTATTTTATCTTTTCTCTATTCTTACACATTTTCCTTGTTTTATTCTTCGGTTTTTTGTTTCTTTCTTGGTTTCCATTTTTTGTCTTTTGTTTCTTTTCTTTTTTACTTCTCCGATGTTTTGTTTTGTTTTCATTCTTTCTGCATATGTTTCTTCGGTTTTGTTTTTAATTTTCTTTTTTCTTTGTTTAATTTTATTTCTTCTTTAGTTTTCAATTTTTTTGGGGTTTCTTTTTTTCTTTTGGTTTTCATTCTACATTTTTGTATATGTCAACAATATTTCTCCAATACACGTCTAACATTTTTCCAATACAAAGTTATTATTACTTTAATACATGGTCAACATTTTTTCTATACAAATTTTTATATTTTTCAGATGCTTGATTAAAAAATTTCAAATACAAGATTATGATTTTTTAATAAACGATCAACATTTTTCCTGAGACATCCTTTGCAATTTTTTTCAAATGCTTGACTAACATTTTGTAATACATGGTCAACATTTTCTCTATGCACATTTTAACATTTTCTTAAATGCTTGATTAACTTTTTCTAAATGCAATATTAGCATTTTTTTAACACATGGTCAACATTTTTTCTATACACATTTAACATTTTCAAATGCTTGATTAATATTATATCCCCCCCCCCCCCCCCCCCCCCCCCCCCCCCCCCCCCCCCCCCCCCCCCCCCCCCCCCCCCCCCCCCCCCCCCCCCCCCCCCCCCCCCCCCCCCCCCCCCCCCCCCCCCCCCCCCCCCCCCCCCCCCCCCCCCCCCCCCCCCCCCCCCCCCCCCCCCCCCCCCCCCCCCCCCCCCCCCCCCCCCCCCCCCCCCCCCCCCCCCCCCCCCCCCCCCCCCCCCCCCCCCCCCCCCCCCCCCCCCCCCCCCCCCCCCCCCCCCCCCCCCCCCCCCCCCCCCCCCCCCCCCCCCCCCCCCCCCCCCCCCCCCCCCCCCCCCCCCCCCCCCCCCCCCCCCCCCCCCCCCCCCCCCCCCCCCCCCCCCCCCCCCCCCCCCCCCCCCCCCCCCCCCCCCCCCCCCCCCCAGTAACACTATTCTGATCCCAGGATCAGAATAGTTATTTGGATCACGACGCGCCTATATAGGAGCGATCCGGTTGATTCCCGAACTCCTGGACCCGCTGCAAAAAGAAAGAAAAATCCCACCCACGACCGCTCGTCCACCACTTCCTCCCCCGATCCCATCGCCGCCGCTGCCTACCCCGCCTCCTACCGGCGCGCCACCACTTCCGCCTCCTTCCGGCGCGCCGTCGTCCCCGCCTCCTACTGACGCGCCGCCAGACCCGCCCTCTCCCCCCGTGCACCGCCGGACCCCCGCTCCTCCGCGTGCCACCGCCTCCCTGCACGCCGCGCGCCGCCGGCCGCCGCTGTGGTCGAGCTTCCCCGGAGACCAACCATGAACCGTGATGCACTCCCCAACCACCGCGCATCCCCGGATCCGCCGCCACCATGCGGCGGCGAACTCCCTCGGCAGGGATCCACTGGGGACGGCGGCGGCCCGATCCCCTGCCACGGCCAACGACCTCCTGCTCCGCCCTTGCTGTGGTGGCCGCCGGCGGCCTTCCTCCGCGCTGGAGCTGCCCGTCCCCTACCTCCCGACGCTGCCTTGGTCTCCCCCACCTTCGGCAGTAGCTACAACGTCAGACATCTCCTGCAGTGGATCAGGTCATTGACCATCCCCCGATGCGGCGTCGGACCAGCGGATCCACGCTGCTCCTCCACCTCCCGACCAATGCCCCCGGCCCGTCCTGCTGCTCACCTCCTCCTCGCATATGCATCAACAAAACATGGCAGCCGCTGCAGTCCACATCGTTCAACAGTAGCAGGTCAACTCCTCCAAGGTCACGGATCGAGATCCTCTACTGTGCAGAAGGCACGGTAGGGAGCTACAGTAGCGCGCAGTGCCTTCTGTGATTTTCACCATGTGCTACAGGAACTCGCGAACAGTACAGGCACTACAGGAAGCATGCTACAGTGCAGATTGCTACAGGAATTCGCTGCAGTGCTTATGCTACAGGGGCCTGCAGTGCCTTCTCTGATTTCCACTGCGCGCGCTACTGTAGCTCCCTACCGTGCCTTCAGCACGGTAGAGGAGCCGGTTCCCAAGGTCACACGAGCTCGCCGCCAAAAGCCTACGGTCTATTGAGCCAGAGATGGCACTGGACGCCGCCGCGGCCGGTCATCTGGATCGGAGGCACCAACCCACGTCCGCACAGGGGGGCTGGTAGCAGCGCCGTTGATGGGGATTGGGCACTATCTGCAGCTACAGGGAGCGTCACCTGCAGCTGGAGGAGGTGTCGACCTAAAGCTCGCCACGCACGGCACTACGACCTACTGCCACAACGGTCCACCACCTACAGCCGGCGCCGCAGCGCCTCGGCCGTTCAACTATGCCACCTCAGGCCGTTCAACTCCACCCGGTGCTCATCGTGGATGACCCCCACCATCGTTGCCTCCATTCGCTTCCTTCCGCTGTACGCGGCCAGCTCCATGAGCTACTCGCCTCTACTCTGTTTAGAGGAGCGCCGTGAGCTCGCCCAACTATGGCTGCTTCTCTGCTGGTATGTATGCTTCTCTGAGGGTACTATGTTAAGCTTGTACAGCTTGTCAGTATACAAATGAAAAGTTATTAATCTGAAGTTCAGAGATTATAAAGATAAGAAGACATGGGATCTAGGATCTAGTGATTTCTAGGTAACTTGCACCGAAAATATTGGGCTGATGATTTGTGGAACTTGAGCTACAGAGAATTGAGGTATACTGCTTTGTTTCTTGGATGGGTGCGTACTTTTACTGAAAATTGAACCCGCGTTACAAAAAGTAGGTACCAGACATGAGGAAATTGATTTTGTTAGAGCAACTATGCAAAGCAAACTTTCATTCATTTCCCTAAAATGACATGCCTTAATTTATCCAATCTTTTTTTGCTAATAACATCGTTACTTTTTCTTCGTGGCAGCCTCCGGTGAATCCACGGCCATTCTCCGTCTCGCCGATGATTTTGCCGGCAGAGGCTCCCCCACCATCTCTGGGCTGTTCAACTGTGCCGCGGCTGGAGGTTCACAGCTGTCGCGCCCCCGAAACCGCATTGCTGCCATGCTCCAACGAGATCTGGGCCTCATAGTTTTGATTTCATACTTACGGTCATCGGTGCCCCCGAAATATGGTTGTTGATGCTTGCCCTGCTATGCTACTACAAATCTGCAGGCCAAAAATTGAACTTCACCAAAAACGAAAAAAAGATAAGCACAGACGCCCATCGATGTCTGTTATGTTATCCTACTTGATGAAAAAAAGGAGCATGTGGTTTCGTTCACCTGAAGCGCCAACATAAAAAATTCAGTTTTGGTTCTGCTGTAGTTATTTCCCCGAGCTTGAGGGAGCACCGTTTTAAATTTGAATTTATAAAAAAGGATTTTCCCCATTTCTAAAAAACCTAGAAGGCCAAATTAAAATAAGGGAGTGGTTCAAATGTTTTTCATTTATTACAAAACTTGGATTTTCCCGTTAATGGAAAATAAAACAAGAAGTCCAAATTAAAAGATAGAGCAATTTAATGTTTATAAGAAATGTAGATTTTTCTTCGTTACTAAAGAATAAAACCAAGAAGTGCAAAAGGGATTTTCTTCAATACTAAAGGATAAAACCATGAAGTTCAAAATTTAAAATGAAGTAGTTCAATTTATATAAAAAACTCAGATTTTACTCGTTAATAAAGAACAAAGCCAAGAAGTTCAATTTTAAAAAGCGGAGCAGTTCAAAAATTATTACAAAACTCGGATTTTTCCCGTACATAAGAATAAAACAAAGAAAAAGCCCAAAGCGCCCCGACCCCCCTTATCCCCGTCGCCCACCCTTCCCCACTACGACCTCCGGCCGCCGCCCCCCCCCCCCCCCCCCCCCCCCCCCCCCCCCCCCCCCCCCCCCCCCCCCCCCCCCCCCCCCCCCCCCCCCCCCCCCCCCCCCCCCCCCCCCCCCCCCCCCCCCCCCCCCCCCCCCCCCCCCCCCCCCCCCCCCCCCCCCCCCCCCCCCCCCCCCCCCCCCCCCCCCCCCCCCCCCCCCCCCCCCCCCCCCCCCCCCCCCCCCCCCCCCCCCCCCCCCCCCCCCCCCCCCCCCCCCCCCCCCCCCCCCCCCCCCCCCCCCCCCCCCCCCCCCCCCCCCCCCCCCCCCCCCCCCCCCCCCCCCCCCCCCCCCCCCCCCCCCCCCCCCCCCCCCCCCCCCCCCCCCCCCCCCCCCCCCCCCCCCCCCCCCCCCCCCCCCCCCCCCCCCCCCCCCCCCCCCCCCCCCCCCCCCCCCCCCCCCCCCCCCCCCCCCCCCCCCCCCCCCCCCCCCCCCCCCCCCCCCCCCCCCCCCCCCCCCCCCCCCCCCCCCCCCCCCCCCCCCCCCCCCCCCCCCCCCCCCCCCCCCCCCCCCCCCCCCCCCCCCCCCCCCCCCCCCCCCCCCCCCCCCCCCCCCCCCCCCCCCCCCCCCCCCCCCCCCCCCCCCCCCCCCCCCCCCCCCCCCCCCCCCCCCCCCCCCCCCCCCCCCCCCCCCCCCCCCCCCCCCCCCCCCCCCCCCCCCCCCCCCCCCCCCCCCCCCCCCCCCCCCCCCCCCCCCCCCCCCCCCCCCCCCCCCCCCCCCCCCCCCCCCCCCCCCCCCCCCCCCCCCCCCCCCCCCCCCCCCCCCCCCCCCCCCCCCCCCCCCCCCCCCCCCCCCCCCCCCCCCCCCCCCCCCCCCCCCCCCCCCCCCCCCCCCCCCCCCCCCCCCCCCCCCCCCCCCCCCCCCCCCCCCCCCCCCCCCCCCCCCCCCCCCCCCCCCCCCCCCCCCCCCCCCCCCCCCCCCCCCCCCCCCCCCCCCCCCCCCCCCCCCCCCCCCCCCCCCCCCCCCCCCCCCCCCCCCCCCCCCCCCCCCCCCCCCCCCCCCCCCCCCCCCCCCCCCCCCCCCCCCCCCCCCCCCCCCCCCCCCCCCCCCCCCCCCCCCCCCCCCCCCCCCCCCCCCCCCCCCCCCCCCCCCCCCCCCCCCCCCCCCCCCCCCCCCCCCCCCCCCCCCCCCCCCCCCCCCCCCCCCCCCCCCCCCCCCCCCCCCCCCCCCCCCCCCACGTACTACACGGTGTGCATTTTGTATTAAAAAAAAAATAAAAAAGCAAAGACTAAAAGTTATGTTGTTATAAGTTCAAGTCCTCGGTCGGAGAAAGTTAAAAAAATTATTGTGAGAAAGGTTTTTGTACAAAAGAAATATCATTTGTGTAACACTAACGAATGGATTAGAAAAATACAAACGAAAATACGTCACAGAAGTTGAACGTGAAAACAGCAGGAAATTCAACTACTGCATTGAATGAATTTCAGATGAAAAACTTTTAAAACCGTCGCGAGTATGAAAAAATGTTCAACACACGAAAGTTGCTTGTTTACAGCAGCTTTCCATCGGTATATCACTTGCTCAATTTCGGTGAGTGAATGGAGAGCTACGAGCAAAAAAAGCACGTGAAGAATAGAGTGAAGTTCAAGTAGACATGCCGAAAAGTTCAAGTTCTTCACGCGGTGCATTTTCGAAGAATCTGTTTCGCGATAAAGACAGAACGAATGATCTCGCCGTTTTCGAAATTACTTAAAAACGGCTAGGAATCACAGAAAATTATCAACATGAAAAAAATTCGCATTTTCCGTAGCTTTTCAATGCTATATTATTTGCCCCATTCCGGTAAAGTTTGTAGAAATTACGTCAAAATATGTTTTTAGCCATTTTCAAAATTGACTTAAAACCGTAAAATTTGGGAGAAAAATATATACCAAAAAGTTTCGCATTCGTTCAAGCTTTCCAACGCCATATCATTTGCTGCATTCAGACGTATGGTTAAAAAATTAACTCGAATATACGAACTCGGTGTAACTTGTACAGATTTCTAAATTACTCTTAAACCGTTCAAAATTAGAAAAAACTTTCAACATGAAAAAGTAGCGCATTTTCATAAGCTTTCCAACGCCGTATCATTTATCTCAATTGGATTAGCCGTTTAGAAATGTCATCGAAAATACGAACTCGGCTGTTCGGTTTACAAAATTATACGATTTTCCAAATTACTCTTTAACCATAGGGAATTAGAGAAAACTATCAACATGTGGAAGGAGCGGTTTTGCACCCCCCCCCCCCCCCCCCCCCCCCCCCCCCCCCCCCCCCCCCCCCCCCCCCCCCCCCCCCCCCCCCCCCCCCCCCCCCCCCCCCCCCCCCCCCCCCCCCCCCCCCCCCCCCCCCCCCCCCCCCCCCCCCCCCCCCCCCCCCCCCCCCCCCCCCCCCCCCCCCCCCCCCCCCCCCCCCCCCCCCCCCCCCCCCCCCCCCCCCCCCCCCCCCCCCCCCCCCCCCCCCCCCCCCCCCCCCCCCCCCCCCCCCCCCCCCCCCCCCCCCCCCCCCCCCCCCCCCCCCCCCCCCCCCCCCCCCCCCCCCCCCCCCCCCCCCCCCCCCCCCCCCCCCCCCCCCCCCCCCCCCCCCCCCCCCCCCCCCCCCCCCCCCCCCCCCCCCCCCCCCCCCCCCCCCCCCCCCCCCCCCCCCCCCCCCCCCCCCCCCCCCCCCCCCCCCCCCCCCCCCCCCCCCCCCCCCCCCCCCCCCCCCCCCCCCCCCCCCCCCCCCCCCCCCCCCCCCCCCCCCCCCCCCCCCCCCCCCCCCCCCCCCCCCCCCCCCCCCCCCCCCCCCCCCCCCCCCCCCCCCCCCCCCCCCCCCCCCCCCCCCCCCCCCCCCCCCCCCCCCCCCCCCCCCCCCCCCCCCCCCCCCCCCCCCCCCCCCCCCCCCCCCCCCCCCCCCCCCCCCCCCCCCCCCCCCCCCCCCCCCCCCCCCCCCCCCCCCCCCCCCCCCCCCCCCCCCCCCCCCCCCCCCCCCCCCCCCCCCCCCCCCCCCCCCCCCCCCCCCCCCCCCCCCCCCCCCCCCCCCCCCCCCCCCCCCCCCCCCCCCCCCCCCCCCCCCCCCCCCCCCCCCCCCCCCCCCCCCCCCCCCCCCCCCCCCCCCCCCCCCCCCCCCCCCCCCCCCCCCCCCCCCCCCCCCCCCCCCCCCCCCCCCCCCCCCCCCCCCCCCCCCCCCCCCCCCCCCCCCCCCCCCCCCCCCCCCCCCCCCCCCCCCCCCCCCCCCCCCCCCCCCCCCCCCCCCCCCCCCCCCCCCCCCCCCCCCCCCCCCCCCCCCCCCCCCCCCCCCCCCCCCCCCCCCCCCCCCCCCCCCCCCCCCCCCCCCCCCCCCCCCCCCCCCCCCCCCCCCCCCCCCCCCCCCCCCCCCCCCCCCCCCCCCCCCCCCCCCCCCCCCCCCCCCCCCCCCCCCCCCCCCCCCCCCCCCCCCCCCCCCCCCCCCCCCCCCCCCCCCCCCCCCCCCCCCCCCCCCCCCCCCCCCCCCCCCCCCCCCCCCCCCCCCCCCCCCCCCCCCCCCCCCCCCCCCCCCCCCCCCCCCCCCCCCCCCCCCCCCCCCCCCCCCCCCCCCCCCCCCCCCCCCCCCCCCCCCCCCCCCCCCCCCCCCCCCCCCCCCCCCCCCCCCCCCCCCCCCCCCCCCCCCCCCCCCCCCCCCCCCCCCCCCCCCCCCCCCCCCCCCCCCCCCCCCCCCCCCCCCCCCCCCCCCCCCCCCCCCCCCCCCCCCCCCCCCCCCCCCCCCCCCCCCCCCCCCCCCCCCCCCCCCCCCCCCCCCCCCCCCCCCCCCCCCCCCCCCCCCCCCCCCCCCCCCCCCCCCCCCCCCCCCCCCCCCCCCCCCCCCCCCCCCCCCCCCCCCCCCCCCCCCCCCCCCCCCCCCCCCCCCCCCCCCCCCCCCCCCCCCCCCCCCCCCCCCCCCCCCCCCCCCCCCCCCCCCCCCCCCCCCCCCCCCCCCCCCCCCCCCCCCCCCCCCCCCCCCCCCCCCCCCCCCCCCCCCCCCCCCCCCCCCCCCCCCCCCCCCCCCCCCCCCCCCCCCCCCCCCCCCCCCCCCCCCCCCCCCCCCCCCCCCCCCCCCCCCCCCCCCCCCCCCCCCCCCCCCCCCCCCCCGCGGGGTTGTGGTCGACCGGTGGGGGCCTGGGCGTGGTCGGCGGTGACGGGACCTGTGCACGGAGCCGAGGTGGGGTGTGGTTGTCGGAATGGTTGCTAGGTGGTCGGAGTTGCCGGCCGCCATGTGCAGCACCCACGGGTTGGGCCGGCAACCGTCTTCAATGGGTACGTGCGCTGGCAGTAGGCCGGCGACGTGGACGAGCTGTCGGGCAGGAGTTTGACCTGGTCCTCCTGCCCAATGTTTGTTGCTCCCTGCGCATGGTTGGGTCGCCGCTGGCTAGGTGGTGGGTGCTTGCGGTCCAGTTGGAGAGGCGTCCTCACGTTATAGCGTCGATGGAGGTCCGTGGTAGTGGTGGTCGGGGCATCTGTCTGCCGGCGGTTGGATCGGTGCCTCAAGCCGTGGACTTGGCGTCGTCTGAGCGGGTTGCTCAACGATGGCCGTCGGTAGCCACATAGTCATGTCCCCCCGGTCAACCGGGATTGATGGGATTGCAGGCATGGGAGCCCCAACGATGGTGGCGCTGACCCTGGCTCGGTGGCTGATGCCGGGCTTCTCCTGCAGCGGTTTGTGCATTGTGAAGCGGACGATGGGCGATATCTCGTGGTTTGGATGCCGGGGTGGCGGTCCTGGAAGGTGGTCCATGGCGGCGGTGGTGGCTATACATCTTGGTCGTGTGGGCGGCAAGAGGTGTAGCGGCGGGTGGCTCAGGCGAGCCATTTGTCTTTGGCAGTGGCGGCGCCCGATCTGGATCTGGGGATCTGGACTCGCCACACGCTCTCTTGAAGACCTCTTGGTGGCATGAGGGAGCTGTCGAGCGAAAGCTCTGCGCTTTGTCGCCGACGACGGCGACGCTCGTGGGCGCCGTTATCTTCTTGAAGACGTCGTCGTGGTGCTCCTCTCAGTGCCTGAGTTCCGGGTGAAAACCCATGTCCTTTGGACTCGGCAGCGGCGACGCCTGGCGCCGTTCCCCCTCCTGAGGGCATTGTCGTGGAGCTTAGGTGTTTTAGGGTGTAGTGTAGCGGTGTTCTCAGGTCATCCTGTGTTTTCTTCCGGTTTCGTAGTCTCCTGCGGTCTACGTTTCCGATTATCCTGAGATCGGCTTTGTAAGAGCGTTACCTCACCACTTTGTATCGTTCGGCCGTGTACTTTGTATGGTTATTGCTTTATTTATAAAGCGGGATGAAAGCCTGTTTCGAGAGGTCTCGCAGAGCGCGAGATATAAGGGCTCTCCTTCCACACCCTTCCTGCCCCCTCCAACCCCGACAAGCCCTAGAGCCCCCCCTCCCCCCCCCCCCCCCCCCCCCCCCCCCCCCCCCCCCCCCCCCCCCCCCCCCCCCCCCCCCCCCCCCCCCCCCCCCCCCCCCCCCCCCCCCCCCCCCCCCCCCCCCCCCCCCCCCCCCCCCCCCCCCCCCCCCCCCCCCCCCCCCCCCCCCCCCCCCCCCCCCCCCCCCCCCCCCCCCCCCCCCCCCCCCCCCCCCCCCCCCCCCCCCCCCCCCCCCCCCCCCCCCCCCCCCCCCCCCCCCCCCCCCCCCCCCCCCCCCCCCCCCCCCCCCCCCCCCCCCCCCCCCCCCCCCCCCCCCCCCCCCCCCCCCCCCCCCCCCCCCCCCCCCCCCCCCCCCCCCCCCCCCCCCCCCCCCCCCCCCCCCCCCCCCCCCCCCCCCCCCCCCCCCCCCCCCCCCCCCCCCCCCCCCCCCCCCCCCCCCCCCCCCCCCCCCCCCCCCCCCCCCCCCCCCCCCCCCCCCCCCCCCCCCCCCCCCCCCCCCCCCCCCCCCCCCCCCCCCCCCCCCCCCCCCCCCCCCCCCCCCCCCCCCCCCCCCCCCCCCCCCCCCCCCCCCCCCCCCCCCCCCCCCCCCCCCCCCCCCCCCCCCCCCCCCCCCCCCCCCCCCCCCCCCCCCCCCCCCCCCCCCCCCCCCCCCCCCCCCCCCCCCCCCCCCCCCCCCCCCCCCCCCCCCCCCCCCCCCCCCCCCCCCCCCCCCCCCCCCCCCCCCCCCCCCCCCCCCCCCCCCCCCCCCCCCCCCCCCCCCCCCCCCCCCCCCCCCCCCCCCCCCCCCCCCCCCCCCCCCCCCCCCCCCCCCCCCCCCCCCCCCCCCCCCCCCCCCCCCCCCCCCCCCCCCCCCCCCCCCCCCCCCCCCCCCCCCCCCCCCCCCCCCCCCCCCCCCCCCCCCCCCCCCCCCCCCCCCCCCCCCCCCCCCCCCCCCCCCCCCCCCCCCCCCCCCCCCCCCCCCCCCCCCCCCCCCCCCCCCCCCCCCCCCCCCCCCCCCCCCCCCCCCCCCCCCCCCCCCCCCCCCCCCCCCCCCCCCCCCCCCCCCCCCCCCCCCCCCCCCCCCCCCCCCCCCCCCCCCCCCCCCCCCCCCCCCCCCCCCCCCCCCCCCCCCCCCCCCCCCCCCCCCCCCCCCCCCCCCCCCCCCCCCCCCCCCCCCCCCCCCCCCCCCCCCCCCCCCCCCCCCCCCCCCCCCCCCCCCCCCCCCCCCCCCCCCCCCCCCCCCCCCCCCCCCCCCCCCCCCCCCCCCCCCCCCCCCCCCCCCCCCCCCCCCCCCCCCCCCCCCCCCCCCCCCCCCCCCCCCCCCCCCCCCCCCCCCCCCCCCCCCCCCCCCCCCCCCCCCCCCCCCCCCCCCCCCCCCCCCCCCCCCCCCCCCCCCCCCCCCCCCCCCCCCCCCCCCCCCCCCCCCCCCCCCCCCCCCCCCCCCCCCCCCCCCCCCCCCCCCCCCCCCCCCCCCCCCCCCCCCCCCCCCCCCCCCCCCCCCCCCCCCCCCCCCCCCCCCCCCCCCCCCCCCCCCCCCCCCCCCCCCCCCCCCCCCCCCCCCCCCCCCCCCCCCCCCCCCCCCCCCCCCCCCCCCCCCCCCCCCCCCCCCCCCCCCCCCCCCCCCCCCCCCCCCCCCCCCCCCCCCCCCCCCCCCCCCCCCCCCCCCCCCCCCCCCCCCCCCCCCCCCCCCCCCCCCCCCCCATTAAACATTTATTCAAAACAATACAACAATATAATCAACACAACATAACAGAGCACGATCATGTGGATGAAGGCCGATACTGACCTCGTTTGTTACAGCTGCACCGGCGACTGACTTGGTCATACCTTTCCTTGTGGAGTGAATTTTGCACTCCACGTGCTGTTGACTTGAGTTTTCCTTGGTCTGCAGACTAGTCATGTCACCAGCGTCTACAATACTCTAAAGCTTCTCGATCATTCCTTCTGTAATGTAGCGCAAACAGTGACTGCTTCTTTCTGCAAAGTGGTAAGACCAACTGGACCCACTAATGCAACATTTTGCCTTAAACACATTGGCTCCTTTTGTGCAGTTCAACTAAAATCAAAGTCGAAATAAAACCAAGCAGAAGTTTTGATATCCCTGTATGCAACAATAGGTATAAGGGAAACAATTACTGAGAAATAACGGTTGATGACTTATACTCCCAGAAGAAAAACATCTACTGATCTACCTTATCTTAATGGGAAACAAAGTAGGAGAGTAGATATTCTCAATCAGTGTGATTCATTCATATTAACTGAGACATTATCTAAACAATGCCTTGTTTCAACATGTATAAAGAACGACAAAGCAGAAAAGTACCGTTCCTAAAACAATGCGACTGATTCGTATTAACAAAGACATTATCTTAACAATACCTTGGTTAAACATGTAGAAAGAACTACAAAGAAGGATAGTACCATTTGTAAAACACTGTAACTGATATATAATAACAGAGACATTATCTCAACAATACATTTCTTAAACATGTACTCCGACCGATCCCTAACAGAAATGGTACTCCCACCGATCCCTAACAAGTGTTGCAGTTTTGAACTCAGATTCAGTAGTTAATTCAGAGAGTGGCATTGCTTAATTTTACCAGCGGCATTAGATTAACAAAAAGCATAAACAGTTCCAGGGAAGAGTGGGCACAACACCACCATGTGCTTCCATCTACTTATAAAGGGGGTGATGAAGAGTTTGTTGTAACAAAGCAACAAGCATCATGTCTGGGTTGGTCCCATTTTTGTTCACTAGTTAATGGAAAAAGACAGCAATTCAATAGCTTCAATTCAACATTTATTTAAAACAGTACCGATACAAGTAGCACAGCATCTCAAAGCACACTGCATGATCATGTGGATGAAGGTAGGTACTGACCTTTCATGACGCAGACAAGATCACCTGCGAATTTGCCAACACGAATAGGAAATCCAATCTCGTTTTGTGTAGTTCAACTAAATCAAGCAAAGTCGCCGGTGTAACATTTAAGTTCGCTATAGCAACAAGTTGAATAGATATCCCTGTTTTAACAGAGGCAAAAAAGAAAACAATTACTGGCCAATAAAGGAGGATGAAACATACAGCGACAAAAAGAAGCATCTAACTTATCTTGATGAAAAACAAAGTAGGACAGTAGCATTTCTAAAACAATTGCATTGATTCATATTAACAGAGACATTCTTAAAACAACATTCGTTAAAAATGTAA
This sequence comes from Thinopyrum obtusiflorum, assembly GCA_036873465.1. NCBI lineage: Eukaryota > Viridiplantae > Streptophyta > Magnoliopsida > Poales > Poaceae > Thinopyrum > Thinopyrum obtusiflorum. The sequence continues at coordinate 19,742 of JAAAWM010011496.1, read as the reverse complement.
TTTACTTTTAACAGCGGCATTGCTTCAATTTTCCAGCGGCATTCTTAGATTAACAACAGCAAAATAGTAGTTTGGGACATGGGACATGCTAGCACCATGTGCGTCCACACATATAAATGGGTGATGCAGAGTATGTTGCCAAGCAGCATATCTGCGTTGGTCCCATATTTGTTCTCTTTGAACATTTTTCCTATGTGAGGGCAACAAATCTAGTCCTGCACAAACTACCTGACCCCCTAGTTTCTTTCCTTTCTCAACAAAGAGATAGGTTCCTTACAGATGTGTGTACTGGGTTACCCCCTTTTTCCCTTTTCGACCAACAAAGCGGCTGGATAGCCAGTCTATACTACTTTCCCTCCCTCCTTTCCTCATTGAACCACGTCCTAGATTCATGCTCTAGCCCACCCCACCCTTCTTTCCTCTTTGAACCAAGACCTAGATTCGACTACAGAATCGAAAAAGATCCGCATGCAGCTAGAGGAATGACGGCTTCAAAGAAAGTTATACCTTAGGGTCATCGGGATGTGGCTAGGCGTGCGGCGGGAGGCCGGATCTGCCCACACTACATACGGCAACGAGGAAGAAGGGGTCGTTCGCCCTCCCGCACAGGCGCTGGGTGAAAGAGAACAACGCAGCCGGCAGTGGATTGCCTCCCTCGCCGAAGGCGATAGAGTGAACGCTGCACCTCCTCCCCTTCCCGGTGCGACCCCCCCCCCCCCCCCCCCCCCCCCCCCCCCCCCCCCCCCCCCCCCCCCCCCCCCCCCCCCCCCCCCCCCCCCCCCCCCCCCCCCCCCCCCCCCCCCCCCCCCCCCCCCCCCCCCCCCCCCCCCCCCCCCCCCCCCCCCCCCCCCCCCCCCCCCCCCCCCCCCCCCCCCCCCCCCCCCCCCCCCCCCCCCCCCCCCCCCCCCCCCCCCCCCCCCCCCCCCCCCCCCCCCCCCCCCCCCCCCCCCCCCCCCCCCCCCCCCCCCCCCCCCCCCCCCCCCCCCCCCCCCCCCCCCCCCCCCCCCCCCCCCCCCCCCCCCCCCCCCCCCCCCCCCCCCCCCCCCCCCCCCCCCCCCCCCCCCCCCCCCCCCCCCCCCCCCCCCCCCCCCCCCCCCCCCCCCCCCCCCCCCCCCCCCCCCCCCCCCCCCCCCCCCCCCCCCCCCTTCTACATGATGTTAGTGTAATCTAGAAACATTTTTTAGCAACTAAATACTCGTTTTAAATAGGAATCTCGCTCGTTGGTGGATTTTGCTCTCGGGTCGTGATGAAATTGCGTTTTTTGCAATTTTACTGCCTGAGTTGTCGACCTGAACTTCTCCCAGTGCTAGGTTGAACTTCCGCCAACATTGCCCAAATGGGGCTTGCGATATACCGTTGGAAAGCTATGGACACCAGTATCATGACCCAAGTTAAAATTTTGGCAAAATGTAAGCGTTCTAAGAGCAGTTTTGAAAATCATTTTTTCTTCATACAAAAAACGTGAATCCTATTTTGGATCGCATTTCTAAACCGTTTATCGGAATGAGGCAAATAATATGGCGTTGGAAAGCTGCTGTAAAACCGCTCCTTCCACATGTTGAAAGTTTTCTCTAATTCTCTATGGTTAAAGAGTAATTTAGAAAATCATAAAATTTCGCAAACCGAACAGGCGAGTTCGTATTTTCGATGTCATTTCTAAACGGCTAATCCAATTGAGGCAAATGATATGGCGTTGGAAATCTTATGAAAATGCGCTACTTTCTCTTGTTGAAAGTTTTTTCTAATTTTGAACGGTTTAAAAGTAATTGAGAAAACGGTACAAGTTCCACCGAGTTCGTATTTTCGAGCTAATTTCTTAATCCTACGTCCGAATGCAGCAAATGATATGGCGTTGGAAAGCTTGAGGAAATGCGAAACTTTTTGGTATATATTATTTCTCCCAATTCATTACGGTTTAATGTCAATTTTGAAAATGGCTAAAAATGTATTTTCACTGTAATTTTTACAACTTTTATCGAGATGGGACAAATAATATACCGTTGAAAAGCTACGGAAAAGGCGAAACTTTTTCATGTTGATGGTGTTCTCTGATTCCTAGCCGTTTTTATGTAACTTCAAAAAATGCGGGATCATTCGTTCTGCCTTTATCGCGAAACAGATTTTTCAAAAATGCACCGCATGAAGAACTTGAACTTCTCGGCATGTTTACTTGAACTTCACTCTGTTTTTCACGTGCTTTTTTTGTTCGTAGCTCTCCATCCACTCACCAGAACACTCACCGGAATTGAGCAAGTGATATACCGGTGGAAAGCTGCTGTAAACACGCAACTTTTCCGTGTTGATCATTTTTTCATACTCGCGACGATTTTAGAAGATTTTCATCTGAAATTCATTTAGTGTAGTTGGTGAACTTCCTGCTGTTCACCTTAAACTTCTGTGACGTATTTTCGTTTGTAATTTTCTTATCCATTTCGTCAGTGTTACACAAATGATTTTTTTTGTACAAACCTCTCTCACAATATATTTTTTAACTTTCCCCGACCGAGGACTTGAACTTATAACAACAAAACTTTTAGTCTTTGCTTTTTTATTCTTTTCCTAATACAAAATGCACACCGTGTAGTACGTGAACTTCTGGCAGTTATCAATCTAAACTTCTCTCGGTTATGTGAAAATATCTGTGTTTTTTATAAATATTAATCTGATTTTTTTAATCTTTTTTATAAATTTTGAAACGCTCTATTTTTAAAAAGTTAAATTTCTGGTTATTTTATTTTTGAACTTCTTGTTTCATTCTTCAATAACGAGGAAAATCTGAGTTTTTTATAATCATTGAACTTCTCCATCTTTTTAATATGGACTTCCTGGTTTTATTTCTTAATATTTTTTATGAAATTTTGAAGCGCTCTTTTTTTAAAGTTGAACTTCTTGTTATTTTATTTTTGAACTTTTTGTTTCCATTCTTTAATAACGAGGAAAATCTGAGTTTTCTATAATCATCGAACTTCTCCATCTTTTTAATATGGACTTCCTGGTTTTATTTCTTAATCTTTTTTATGAAATTTTGAAGCGTTCTATTTTTAAAAAGTTGAACTTCTTGTTATTTTATTTTTGAACTTCTTGTTTCCATTCTTTAATAAGGAGGAAAATCTAAGTTTTCTATAATCATCGAACTTCTCCATTTTTTTAATATGGACTTCCTGGTTTTATTTCTTAATCTTTTTTATGAAATTTTGAAGCGCTCTATTTTTAAAAAGTTGAACTTATTGTTATTTTATTTTTTGAACTTCTTGTTTCCATTCTTTAATAACGAGGAAAATCTGAGTTTTCTATAATCATCGAACTTCTCCTTCTTTTTCTTTAGTATGTGGTACACGTGAACTTATGAATTTCTGAAACACGAACTTCGCATGCTATTGAATTTCAAGAAAATTACACACAACAATACACATACACTTCGTGTGCTACATGCATTTACACAAAAACGAATGAACACATCTGAAAGAGCATAAAGTTCTCACGCAGAGTTCAAAAAATAGAGTGAAATTTTTTCCACAATAAATGTTGGACATTTTGGTAGGCGAACCTGTACAATTTTTCAATTGGTTTGCACGTTGAACAGCGTCATTGTTACAAACTGAACTTCTCTTTTCTTTTCTTCTAATAAAAACACACACTATAAACTATAATCTCTGTTATTTTAATCTCAACTTCTTAGTGTGGATCCATGTCGGCAGCGCGCGGTTGGCCAGATTCGTGGAGGAGTAGGGGCTCCGACCGATGTAGCTGACAACAACCGCACCACCGGCATTTTTCTTCTACAAACTTCCGGCGTTCTCATATTACTTGAACCTCTAAAATTATACTTATCAAACTTCATGTGGTTTTTGCAAAGAACTCGCTAGCATTTTTTATTTTGTTGAACTCCATTTTGCTTTCCAAGGCTTTTTTAAACATAAAAACTTTACTTGTTTTCAATGAATTTTTGAATTACAACAAGCACCCATGGAGCATGCGCACTTTGCACAACCAATTTTGAATGAAGTGCTATTTTTTGTGCACTTTTAAAATACATATAACACGGTGCCAAACTGCAGAAAAATACCAAATCCAAACTGCTCCCGTATACATTACCGAGCTGAACCTCAAACATGGAACCTCAAGTACGGCCAAACATCAAGACCAATAGTCAGGAACCTAAAGCATTATACCACTACTGAAGCTATACGGCCAACTTGCAATTTGCAAAACAAAACAAAACAAAGGGAACAGCCAGGTGCTCCATCAAAGGGAACATTTTTTTCTTTGAAACAACCTCTAATTTGCTGCAAGTCTACAACAATCACAAAACACAACTACTGTTGTTTTTTCTTCTTCTCGAATATACATTGAACTGCTGAGGAGGCATAGTTGAACGGTCGAGGCGCTGCGGCGCCGGCTGTAGGTGGTGGACCTAAGTGGCAGTGGCGCGCGCGACCAGGTGCAGTTCGAGACTTCTCCCAGCTGCAGGTCGAGAGCTCCCCCATCTGCAGATGGAGCCACTCTAACGCAGCAGCGGCAAGATGATAGGTAGGTCTTTCCAAAAACAAAAGTGAGAGAGACATTGTTTGCTCCTTAGGCATTACACCGAACAGCTGTGGAGCGCCATCTTTGGCCACTAAAAAACAAAACCCAACAAAGATCAGGCATGGACACTTCGTTGCAGCACATGGTACATCGGTGTGAAAATTATGAGCTTGTGGATCATTTTACCTGTGGATCTCGAGGGGTTGCAGTTGAGTTGGAATTTCGTGCCGCAGCTATGGCCAGTGAACTTCGTGTGGCGGCGCAGTCGACCTGCAGGAGCATGGTGGGGGAGACCGAAAATGGATCCCTAAATGTGGTGGTAAGCCTAAACACCCTTTTTACACACAAAAAGAAAAAAGTAAATGTGTGCCACCTGAGAAATGTGGCCTTCTCTGCACCACATGTTGCATTTCTATCTTGTCAAGCTCTGTCTACTGAGCTATGTGCTCTCGACCAAAGGTAGCATGGCAGGAGCAACTAGTACTTGCTTCATCAGAACAAAAAAAGAGCTAAGCACAGAAATGCTTCAGTTCTAGCACGCATAATAGCAAACACATAGAGTGCACCCGGTTCACATTCAGAATACATAAAGATTGGCTTTTTGGCTAAGCATCTCTACTTACAATTTTAAGAGTAACAAAAAACATTTTTTGGGTGTGCCAAACTGAGATAAGAGAGACTGAGAGGGCAGGATCAGCACATGAGACTAGAAAGAAAGAGCTTCAGCCACACATCGACACATGCCCAGAAGCTACGTGTGCAGTGAGTCGAAGTAGGATCTCACTGTTGGCTTTGAGCCAGCTGACTGCAGGAGTTGAACGGCGTGGAGGGGCTGCATCGAACTGTTGCATCTCCCGCCGGCTCGAGCCACCTCCGCATGACACCCTTGCAGCCTAGACAGTTAAGTTCTGTGCAGTTCAATCAGTCGAGACGTAAAGTTTAGTTAACAAAACTGCAGAAACAAGAGAAGAAATGCATCAGTTTTGTACAGAAGAAACACAAAATCCGTCAACCACTAGTCGAGGTCGGCCACATCCGCTGCGGGGAATGAGATTGCCGTGGCTAGTGGGAGCTCGGGTGTGAGTAGCCTCGAAGCAAACACCAGCAACCGAGTAGATCCAAACAAAGCAGCAGGGGCGAGCTTGATTCCTCGTCCAAAAATGGCCAAGTTCTGGGAGCGAGCACCATGGACGCACATGAGGTAGAGAAGAGCTTGACCGAGGTGATGCACCGGCGATCGATCTAGCAACAACAGAGAATATCCAACGACGGCGTGTCGAATCCGTCCGGCCACTGCTATGACATTTGAACTTCGGGCAGCAGCGGAGGAGGCATGCATGGCACGGGCGAGGCAAGAAGCTAGGGGCACGCGCCCAGATCCAGGTGCGGTTGGCGACCGCCCTGTTCCCCGGCGGCGGCGGGGTGGAGGTGATGTGGAGGCGCGGCGGCAGGAAGAAGGCAGGGCGCGACTGCGGTGCCCATGGTGGCCGAAGGTGACGGTGGCGGTAGCGCGCTGGGAGGGGGGTGAAGGCCGTGACGTTCATTGAGGTGGCGCCAGAGCTCGTCGGGAAGCAGGGATCCGGTCGTCGGCGGGGCTGTTGGAGGTGGGGCTACGACGGGATCTTGGTGGAGGCGGAGCGGCGCATCGAGGGGAGATGGTGAGAAGCCGGGACGGCGGCGCGTCGGATGGAGGTGGTGGGATGGTGCCGCGGCGGTGGTCGGAAGCTGGGCCGGCGGCGCGGCGGTTGTGGCGGGGGTCGAGAGCTTGAGGACGCTGGATGGGGGGAGGTTGGGGATCGAGGAAGTGGCGGAGGCGTGGGCGTGGCCTTTTTTGTTTTTTCTCTCAGCGGGTTTGGAAGTTGGGGAGGGCCCTGTCGGGCCCTGTATAGGCCGCCGTGATCCAAATAGTTATTCTAATCCTGGGATTAGAATAGTGCTACCCTATATATATATATATAGGCTATTCTGTTTCGCGTAACAGAATATTATTCTATTACTATTGTTCAACTGATGAATTCCAACGGTTGAACTGATGCTTTCAACTGACAGAACACTAAATCCCCCCTCCGCCTCCCGCCGACAACCTCGCCCGCGACTAGCCGCGCCACCCCACCACAGCGCACGAAGCTTCCGGCGGAGGCCTCTACCAGTTCCGGCGCTCTGCTCTCGTGCGCCGGCACGCAAGGACGTCCCGATGGCCGAGGCGGCGGGCTGGCTGGTTCGGCTTTTCCCCCCGCACGCGCGCGGTGCGTAATCGCTCGCTCCGGCGACCTCCGCCTCACCTCTTGCTACTTTTCTAGAAGTTTCGAGGAGGTTCTACAGCTCCCCCCGCTGAGCTTCTCATCTCATTCCAGGTCATTGAGAGCAGCGCGCGCTGCGGAGCGCGCTAACTTTTCCGGAATTCCGGGAATCTAACGCATGGGCTAGGCCTGGAGCTCCGTTTGTTTCCAGGCGATTGGTGGAATTGTTTGGGGAATCCAGTTCCACTCATGCCCGAATTTTGAATCGGTTGGCCAGAGGAGCAAGGTAATGCCCCGCCTTCTAGAACCTTCTGGAGCTATCTCGATGTACTGTATGCTCAGCTCCGCATCTGTGTGTGTGTATGTGCGCGCCCGTTCAGGTTAGGGCAGTGACGGGAAGAGAGACTGATCGCGATGACGTACCTGTCGCGGACGCTCTCCCGGGCCGGCCTGATGCAGCCGTCGGGGCCTCGCCGGATTCTGAGGACGCAGACCGCCGTCAACCTCGGCGAGCCCATCTTTGACAGTGAGGTGGTGCCGTCGTCGCTCGTGGAGATCGCACCCATCCTCCGTGTCGCCAAAGAGGTCGAGACGGGCAACCCCCGCATCGCCTACCTCTGTAAGCTACCATTCCTCTCCTCTGGGTTTTTCAGCACTGCTACACGGATACTGTCAGTCAACACAACACTCTGCTAAACTGTACTGTCTTCTTCTAGCGTGAAAGTTAGCCTGTGTTACGAATTGCTTTTTCTGTAAAATGAGTGCAGAAACCTAACCATATTTCGTGCCTACTTATGTCATGCCTCAATAGTCAATACTAGTCATGTCCATCAGCTTATAGGCCTACAATTGCTCATTTTTTATATAAAGCTCTACAAATCACACGCAGCTTCTGCCGAAATTACTGCTAGAAACCCACACTTCTCTTTCCCGAAGCCACACTTCTAAACTTGTGATACGACAATCTTCGAACTGCTTGAACGCTGCGGCATGGGGTTGTTGGGGGTGAACGGCTTGAGCGCTGCGGCATTGAACGGGCTCTGGTGACCATGGTGAACGGCTTGGGGTGGCGTACGTGAACGGCCTTTGCGCTGAGGCGGCGGAGGGCAATGCCGGAACTGACATGGGGCCGAGGCACGGTGCGTGTCGCCAGCGCGGGTGCTTCGTCGGGAGGAGGCCGGGCCACCTGTTTGTCAAGTGGTGAAGGCTAACTGGTGAAGGCAGGAGTATTTTGTTGTGATTGTAGCTAGCGAAAAAATAAGAATTGAATTGAAATGAAAAATAGAAATTTGAACTAAATTGAAACTAAAATAATAATTGAATTGAACTGAATGCTAAGAAATATTTTTCCTAGGGAATGTGTGGGAAACATGCAACATACCAGAACTTGGTCTGGACTCGTAGCTGAACTTGTTACCCATCCACACTAGCACCAGAGCAGCACAAGCCGTGTTAGCAACCAAGGGGAGCCAGGCTGGATCCGGTCGGAGATGGCGGCGGCGAGCGCCCTATATTTTAGCAATGACACTAAATTTAATTGTCCTTGACCCCCAAGATGAACTGAAAAGGATGCAACTTTTCCATTTTTTTCCTTAAGAGACATATCAACAAACTTAATAGCACACTCACGGCCCTATATAGGGATGTTACTAGTACTGTTTGGTTCTTAGAGACATATTGATGAGACCTGACTTGTTTTTGGTCCGATCTTTCGGTGAGCAGGATAACTCTCAATTTGGTGGTGAAGACCCTCACGATCCAGGCTACCAACCGAGCAGCCAAGCAATCGTTGAACCAACCCCTGAAGTGTTATCAGCCTTGCCAAAGCCAAGCTGACCTGACCACGAAGGTCTATTCCTGCAAGCAATTGAGAAGAACGAGCAAGAACAAGGTACAAGCAATCTGAAATTGCAAATATATATTGTAGGACTAGATTGGGGTTACAAATAGAGATCACTCTGTTGGTCTAGCCGACACAAGAGAGAAGACCTAGGCAGTAGCTTCACAAAGGAACACTAAAACTGAACTAAACATAACCCAACCCTTACATATGGAGGTACTCCTCCTTTTATAGCCAAAATGGCTGCTACTAGGTCGGTTTGCTACAGTGCCTCGCTGCTACAGTGCAGCTGGCAACAACTAGCTACTAGTACTATTCAAATGGAGGCTATTCCATGAATCTAGATAGCAAACAAAAGTGGCTCTAGCTATTACTAATGGCTGCAAGTGGTGGCTGCCACTGTTCAAATGGAGGCTATTCCATGAATCTGGATAGTCAACAAAAGTGGCCCAAAATATCAGCTTAAAATATCTTCAATCTTGTTTGTAGCTGTTGTGGTTGTATCTATGCATGGTGTGTCCTCATCATCCTCCCCTTCTTAAATTTGAGTCATCCTCGACTCAAGCTCCTTGGTCTCCTGGGTGGCGATGCCATGGTGGATTGGATAGAGATCCACATACCTCTCGCATCTTAACACGAGGCTTGTACAAGTCTTCTACCTTGTAGTCGCCCATGAACTGGAAGTAGTCGAGGTAGAGGATGCTTATGTCGTAGTGGAAGCAGTGCAGTCCCGGAGGTATGGCCGTATTCATGTGTTCAGTGTGCTCATCATTCTCTCCTTGCATTTGAGTTTTCCTCAATTCACACACATCTTTATGGATTGATTGACCTCCCCTTCTTAAATTGGAGGCCTTTCCTGAAATGTTAGCTCCAACAAAACATCGAAACAAGGTGTATGCAACATATATGAATATGTCACATGCTTCACAATGCATAATCTTTTGTACATATTCAATGGCATGAAAATTAAGGCAAAGTTCAGATTTATTGGATTGCCATTGATTTAGGGTCATGGAATTGTAGCTCAAGCTAAAGAATGGAGCATGGCTAGTAAAGATCAGATTTGAATGGCTGCGGTTCACTTGTGTAAGACCAGTCCAAGGATAGGCATGCATATCAAAGTTAATATGGAATTTGCATATATCACTCTCCCTTCCTTTAAGAAAATTCAAATTTTGCAAGGTAACCTCATCATGCGAGGGTAATAAGGGAGAATCGCTCAACTTGTGTACGTGAATATCAGTACTATGCAAAATAGGAGAATGAGCAGCCGACATGAAATTATCCATAAAACCAATATGGCTTGGAAACATATCATGATGTGCATTACTACATACAGTCTGTTTCCAATCAGCAATATTTTCATAGGTGATGCTTAGCTGATAAACATGGAACTTCTCATTTGCATCATAATTTCCAATTAAATTGAACCCATATGTGTAGCCATTTGGACCATCTAGTGTTTTCAAACAAGGTATTTCAGCAACTTTATCAGTCACACTAGATAATGCTATGGGTTTATCAAACATGACATAGAATAAGGAATTTGCAACTGATATCTTAGGAAGCACATCATCATGTTTGATCAGTTTCACATTGGGCATATCAGCAATAGGAAATTCAGAAAGATTAGATGTTTCTGATTTAAAACATGACTCATCCAATTCAGCAGGTAAGGTAGTTATTTCATCACACGGTGCACTCATTTGAGTAGATAAATCAAGTATATCATTACATGGTGCACTGAATTCAGTAGGTAAATAAAGTATATCATCACATGGTGCACTAAAATCAGTAGGCATGTTATCTATCTCAACACATGGTTTATCAAATTTAGCAGGTAAGGAAATTGTTTTATCACATTGTGCACCCATTTCAGTATGCAGATAAGGTATATCGTCACATGGTGCAGCAGAATGTGCAGGCAACTTACCTATCTCAATACATGTTTTATCATGACAAAGCATAGCATCCGATTGTTTAGCTAACAGAGTTGTATCTTTCAAATCAGAGTTGAAAGTCTCATGCTTATGTTTCTTATTCTCAAGTAAAACAGCTTGTTTAAATATGATCTTGTTTGCACTCTTTGCTGGAACAATAGGTATAATATCAAGCTTTTTTATGCCATATTGAGTGTTCAGATCAGTACCTTTGCTCGACTTGAAAGAGTGTAGAATTGCAGAATTGTCATAAACTTTTGGATCTCCTCCATTGATAAGAGTTGATGTGACACTCTTATGTTCTTTTTCTCCACAGGATGTGCTCTTAAGAATGGCTCGTCTTAGGGGAACAATTGGAGGAGCAACCAACTTTGTAGAAGCTTGAACTGAGGTAGTTTGCCTTCCCTTTATTTTTCTTTCAGCTTCACAAGCAAGATTAAGCAAACAAGACAAAGAGTTGTATTTTCTATGGGCAATCATGTGCTGAATTTCACTATCAAGCCCACAGAAAAATCTGCTCATGCAATGCTTTTCATTCTCTTCTACCCCACAATGCAAAATTCTACATTGAATTTCATGGTAGACTTTGTAGTACTCATTAACAGTTTGCTTGCCCTGTTTTAAACGTAATAACTTAACTTGCAGGCCAAGTGCATGATTGGAAGGAACAAATTTGGCTCTCATGAGTTGCTTCATGTCTCTCCAATTATGGGGTAATTTACCTTTTCTAATTATCCCATCCCACCAAGATAATGCAGAAGCAATGAATTTACTAGCAGCAATTTTAATCTTATGCGTTTCAAGAAAATCAAAACATGCAAATTGTTTATCTACTGCTAGCTCCCAATCAATATAAGCATCAGGCCCATCATTGCCATCAAAGAAAGATATGGCAAGCTTAATTTTCTTAAAAGGGTCCTTACGTACCCTTGGGTGCTCACAGTGTAGCACCGATCTCTTTGGCTTAGGAGGGGGATGCCTTGTATCCTTATGTTCAAAGTGAGGTTCACAATCATCACCTAGTATGGCGCTTGTCCATGATGACTTAAGCTTCATGCTCCCTGAATAACCTGTCATTGTTAGCAGCAAACAAGAGAAAAATACACAGTTGTATAATTTTCCTATTAACTACTAGGTTCTGGAGGTTACAAGTCGCTCACACTCAAGCTTTTACCAAGCTCTTGTAAGCTCTTACCCATGCCAGATCAGGTGGTGCAACCGGCAGTTGGTTGGCGTCCAACAATCTCCAAAGGTTGAACACAACGATTGCTTGGAATGATCACTGTTCGGTTACTAGGGGGTGGAGCTTGGATAGGCTTATTATGTAGCTAATCGAAGTAGATGTGTAACTCCGTAAATGCAAGGTCAAATAATAATCCAGAAGTTACAATGCCCTAAGTTGCTGTCATGAGATGTAGGATAACACTAGCAAATAGCAAAGATAGGTGTTCAACAAGGCTGGATGTAGTCACAATGCATTGTCTGAGAATTGAACAAATATGTGTGCACAAAAATGGAACTTGTCAGCCCCCTTAAAAAATGGAACTTGCTAGCTTAGGAAATAAAGGCTGGAAGGGGTGCTGCAGAAGGCTAACAAAGAAATCTGCACTTTTTCTTCTTTTTTTTTTTCTTTTCTTTTTTTTTTAACTCAGAAGTGCAGCTCCCTTTGCCACTGAAAGCACAAGCTAGAATTGATTCTTATTGATCAATTGGAGGTTGGCACTAGAATAAGGTGGAATAGATTGGAATTGATGGCCCTTTTTTTTTAACCTGCTACAGTGCTATTTCGTGCTGTAGCCTGACTGGAAAGTGGTCAAAAATTACGGCTGGTCAGCTATACCTTTCAAATTTTGTTGCTGCTCCTTTCACACCCTGAGGTTTGCAAAGACAAGTTTGCTTTCTCCTTTTCTTTTTTCTCTTTTTGCTGGATTTGCAAAGACAAATTTGCCTTCTCTCTCTCTCTCTTTTCTCTCTCTTTGCTGGATTTGCAAAGACAAATCTGCCTTCTCTCTCTCTCTCTCTTTCACTTCTTTTCTACTTCTTTGGTCCAAAAAGAAATGACCAGATATCAAATTTCGAAATTGCTACAGTACTGATATTGTAGGAATGTAGGCTATAGCAGAGGGGGGAAATTTGGTTTTTAGGTGTGGGTACAGACCAAGATTCAGAACAGCAGATGCACTTGCTTGGACACAAACAGAGAGGAACACATGCACAACTGGAAACAAGGATAAAGGACTAGACAGCAACTAGTGATGCAACACAAGGATTAAAACTTGACGATGCAAAACCAAGAACAAATCTAGGCACTAAAGGTTTGGACAGCGGATGACTAATACTATTTTTTTTTTGTGGGTGGCTTTTCTGTTTATTGGACAGTAGGTAGAAAAAGAACCTATACTAGTAAAGCTAAACACTCACCGATCAACCTTAGCTCTGAATACCACTTGATGAGACCTGACTTGTTTTTGGTCCGATCTTTCGGTGAGCAGGATAACTCTCAATTTGGTGGTGAAGACCCTCACGATCCAGGCTACCAACCGAGCAGCCAAGCAATCGTTGAACCAACCCCTGAAGTGTTATCAGCCTTGCCAAAGCCAAGCTGACCTGACCACGAAGGTCTATTCCTGCAAGCAATTGAGAAGAACGAGCAAGAACAAGGTACAAGCAATCTGAAATTGCAAATATATATTGTAGGACTAGATTGGGGTTACAAATAGAGATCACTCTGTTGGTCTAGCCGACACAAGAGAGAAGACCTAGGCAGTAGCTTCACAAAGGAACACTAAAACTGAACTAAACATAACCCAACCCTTACATATGGAGGTACTCCTCCTTTTATAGCCAAAATGGCTGCTACTAGGTCGGTTTGCTACAGTGCCTCGCTGCTACAGTGCAGCTGGCAACAACTAGCTACTAGTACTATTCAAATGGAGGCTATTCCATGAATCTAGATAGCAAACAAAAGTGGCTCTAGCTATTACTAATGGCTGCAAGTGGTGGCTGCCACTGTTCAAATGGAGGCTATTCCATGAATCTGGATAGTCAACAAAAGTGGCCCAAAATATCAGCTTAAAATATCTTCAATCTTGTTTGTAGCTGTTGTGGTTGTATCTATGCATGGTGTGTCCTCATCACATATGCAAACACCTAGCAAGCACAAAGGTACTAATTTCCTGGCGTGTAGTTTAATATTTAGGCTGTAGAATGGTCTGATCCCTGTAATGTCTTTGTAAAGTGGCGTGATGCCTAGTATCAAGATAAGCCATGCATCAAACATAAAAATACTTTTGAGACGTCTACTATCATGTACTACCAAACTGGCTAAATCAACGGCAGTGACTGATGGTACACCACACCTAATTCCATACCGAATGATAAATTCCAAAACAGCAGCATCTGCATTTCCAGCTACGTATAAGCATCACAAGAAGAAATTGGCACAAATATATTGAACTGAATTGAACTAAACCAAATTTAGAAATTGAACTGAAGTAGAATATGAATTTGAAACTAAACTGGAATAAGAAATTAAACTCAACTAAAATAACAAATAGTTGAACCTTTCTTTCAGTTCACATATTATCATAAAATAGTACCAGATTGTAAGGTTTAATACATGAAAGCGGAAATATATAAGCAGGCATCGCCGCCGGCAATACTCGGTGCACCAGAGAACCTACACTGCTAGATTTGTTGAGAGAGGACTGAGGGCAGTTCATCCCCGTGGCCGATAGGTAATTTCAAATTCTATATGAACCATCACTGCTAGATTTATCGATAAAGTACAAAGAGCAACACATCGCCTCCAAAGCTTCTAGGTGCAGGACAAAACACGTCGTGTTTGGCCGCCTGGGATGCGTCCATCGACGCATCATGTACTCAGAAACTTGAGGAGGCGCTTCAGGACTGGCCCAACCTGCTTATTGGAGAAGCCAAGAGGCTTCATGGCCTCTAACACCCTCTAGTACCATTAGCATTGTTGGAAACCATGGCGTTTAATGAAATGGTTCAGGGATCACTCCCAGTCAGTCCCACTACTACTTGTGCTGCAGAGAACATGAATATAAAGCAGATGGTGACTCATCAATTTTTCTTTATGATATATCTAGACTTACAGAATTTTGAAACTTGCACTAACGATACTTTAGGTGACATATCTAAACTTTACAGAATTTTGTAGAAACTCGCTGCAAATCATTACTTATTTAGGTGATATATCTAAACTTACAGAATTTTAAAACTTGGACTGACGACATTTCTGCACACATGCCAACTATTCTGTGATTTGAAATGCGGTGAGATCCATCGTGTTGTTTTCCCGTCAGAAAAAACAGAGTACTTTGTACTGATCTATGTATGTGTTTGTACTGAGGTATTTTTCACAGTAGTTTTGATTGGTTTCGAAAAAAGAGTACTTGAACGGATGCCCGTATGATTTTGTACTGAACGTGTTTTGACATACTAGACTTTACTCTGTTTTTTCGGTGTCATTTTCCTCATAACTTTTCAACGGTTTACGATATCATCGTCCCCGAACTTGTATGGTTTTATATCGTTGAACCGAAAGAAAAAAATTGTGTTTCCTTTTTTCAACCAACATTTTTTTCAACGTTGTTCTGGACTTCTCTCATTCCACGACTTGAACTTTTACCATTTGAATTTCCATGTGGTTTCCTTTTGTTTGAGCTTTTTCCTCAAGCTTATCTGGGACGTCGTGTTGAACTTACAACTTTTTAAATTGTGAACTTATTGTGTTTTTACAATTCCAAAGCTAGCAAGTAGTAGGAGATTCACCCAACAAAGGGGCTAAATTTCATGTAGCAGCCGTGGTAATACCACAGTCTGATCGATAGCTAGCAGCAATAGCAGTGATCACCAATACACATACACATGAACTGATAAGAAACTTACACACGACCTGACAAACAAGAAAATACATTAACCGACAAAAAGAACACAATACACATGAACTGATAATCTCCACGGATAATGGCAGAGCTTTGTTGCATCTAGGTTCACCCGTTTACTTAAAGTAGAACTTCTCAGTTTTATTAATTCGGGTTGATGTTTAAATCTTCACCATTTTGGCCTACATCGGAATACTCAGAACACAACAATATTTGCTAAAGGTCCTGCAAATACAGAGTTACAGAACAAATTCTTTGTCCAATGACATCATAAGAGTCACGACCAGTAATCACAAACAACACTAGCTCGACCGCCTGACATGTCTGTGCGGCAAGGGGAGGAGATACTCTGATGCTAGATGTGTAGAGACAACAATATCACGCATAGAAGACGATGGATGACTCACGCAGGAGGCCTCAAACTGCTCGCCTGTTGCCACCGATGGCTATGGATCATGCAAAATCCTGACCAAAAGATCACATTTATTTTCACGAAACTAATCTCTTGAACTTGCTCCACGATAATCTTCGAACCTCCTACAAGAACAGTCGTTATTTTAAAGTCCACATGAATACCTACAAGCAATGATCACAAACATTTATGGAACATTCTTTTAAAGAGGTATGCAGCAATAATTAGAACCAAAAAATAGGGTGAAACTATGGTATCTACATTAAATATCATCTAGATTCTAGCAACAACCGTTTTGCATGATCTTGGCATTTGGAATAGCATCCAACCACTATCAGAGTCCCATAAGACCGCATTTGTACTTACTATGACGATGTACTTGTGCTTCCCAAAAACATACGCGGAAGCACAAAATAAACATTTAAATACATTGGTGCTCACAGGAATAGTCACAAATACCTAAAGAGCATGTTCTTCTCACATCTTCCCAACTACTCAGTTAGCAGAATACCACATTTATGCATTTTAATAGCAGGAGCAAAGAAAGAGAGAGATATTGCTGTGAGAGAGTGCCACTGACGCACATAGATGACTACCATCAGCGCTCAACTTGGACGGCTGCCATCAACAATGGTGGACGGCTGCCACCGGAAAAACAAATTGCAAACTACACAACTTCGAATAGGCCAAACCGGTAAGCACATCAGAATCATAAGCAAACCCACCAGGTACAGGCACACCCTCCTATTCACAACTCTGAACTATTGATGAACTCTATTCTCAAAGATAATGCCATATTGTGGGATCATTTAAGTGCACAACTAAGAGCACTATGAGACAAAACTATTGTACAACTACAACGGCAACTGCAAAAAAAAGTACAACATTGGTAAAAATAGATTCTTTGTGACAGCAGGGCAGATGGCAACTTGATTATTCAAATTCCAATTGCTTAAATCAGACCGTTCTAGCTTAGAATCTAGCTAACACAAAACAAATCTGAAGCGGTCGGCCTAGACACACCCCCAACATACCAGAAGAGCAATTTGCAACCTACATGGCCTTCGCCTGACCAAGATCTAAGCAGTCCTCACACGGGATCCAGGCACAGGAGCAAGAAGTGACAGCTTGCCAAAGTGTGAGGAGGGGCTTGTCCGGTGGCATATCAAGGAGAGATTGCGGTGGCACGGTGAGGCCGTGATGTGGGCATCCCTGAATTGATGTCAATTTTCTTGCCAAACTGTTGTGCAATCGTGCAATGAGTGAGCTACCATATAATATAAAGTCGAGCTCTCTCTAGCACACATCAAAATATTTTTTACGGTTGTTCTGTATGAACTAATGACAAAATACACATTGAACTGATAATAATATATTATTTTTTCATATAGGAAACATGTTCTTCTCCACATGAACTGATACTCTAACACACAGAGAATTGTTTCCATGCTTTTCTAAGAACCGAGGATAAAATAAATAGTGATTTTCTAGGGTCTCATTGCAACCTTGCTTCCTATTCAATTAAGATTCATGTGACACAACCTTGCTTCCCATTTCATCAGTACTAGTACGACTCAACAATAAGTTCAGAATTTGTAGACTGCATCCTTGTCAGTACGACTCATCAGTACTATATGGATGTTTCTTTTAACATTAAGAATAGTACTGATCGGTACTAATATTGTGTAAGTTGTACTGATCAGTACTGCTACTTGTCGTACTGCTGAGCAGTACTGATCTTGCTAACACAGAGAATTTTTCATCTAGTCGACTTTTAACATTATATTAGAAAAAGAAATCTAGATCATTATCTTGTAGATATAGAGCATCAATTTGTGCATAGATTAATATGACAAGATTGTGCAGGAACATGTCACGAATATAAAGAAATAGCAGCAGCGGCAGGCAGAACGGGAGGGATTCACCTCTTATTGTACAAGATGCACCTCCCGTGAGTTTCAGATTGTGGAGAGAGGGAAAGGAGGCTGCCTAGGGATTTATACGAACACTCACCAGGCACAAACGCTACACATAACTCATGAGATAATTTCCTGCAGAGAGTGCTTCAGAGATAACTTACAGTTTACTATGATTTAAGAAAAGTATCTAGCACCAGTACTATGATAAAATGGATCTTATGCTGTTGCACCTCCCGTGAGTTTCAGATTGTGGAGAGAGGGAAATGAGGCTGCCTAGGGATTTATACGAACACTCACCAGGCACAAACGCTACACACAACTCATGAGATAATTTCCTGCAGAGAGTGCTTCAGAGATAACTTACAGTTTACTATGAATTAAGAAAAGTATCTAGCACCAGTACTATGATAAAATGGATCTTATGCTATTGCAGTGTCAGGACCCCGATCCTAAGTCACACCGATCTAGCATGTAACACATCATATCACTTTGCGGCCTCACGCACGGTATTCCCACGGGTGCCACCTTACCTGGCCCGGGACCGTTTGCGCCTTTTGGCACACGTATATGATAGTGTCGCTAGCATCCATATGACAGAGAACCTGGGCCGACATAACTAGTCGTGAATCCAGAGTGGCACTAACTTACAGGGACAGGCATACATGACCCAGCAACGAACGTGTCGGTCATCAACGTATGAACCCAAGTCGTAGCAAGCTACAAGGACTTAAAGGAACAACGCGTGACATTTCCCCGAAGGGACAGACACAGGAACGAAGAAGGACACATGCCGGCCAGCCTAAGTGTTCCGGAGCAGTAGCAAGCTACCATGGCTCAGTGGAAGCACTAGGAGACATTTCCCGGTAAGAGAGGCTACCAAGAATAAACAACTTGGTTGTCGGATCTCACACATACCAAGCATTTCAATAACATACACACAATATGCTCGATATGTGCAAATACAACATGGCATCACAACAAAACTCTACGACTCAAAGTATTTATTCATTAGGCTCCGAGGAGCCAGATGTTACAAACATGAGTCTGATGACCCAGCATTCAAGTCATACAAGCAATAAGCACATGCGGAAGCTTAACTTGTCTGAGTACAGACAACTACAAATGAAAAAGGCTGAGAAGCCTGACTATCTACAAGACCCTGCCAAGGGCACAAGATCGTAGCTGAGGTAACAAGCTAAACATCGAAGTCCACGCGGAACTACTAGTGAGACTGGAGTCTCTCTGCAAAACATAAATTAAGCAAACGTGAGTACAAATGTACCCAGCAAGACTTACATCAGAACTAGCTACATATGCATCAGTATCAACAAAGGGGTGGTGAAGTTTGACTGCAGCAAGCCAGCTTTGACTCAGTGGCTATCCTGTACTACGAGCACTTCCTTTGAGGGGGCGCACACGAGTCCACATATTCACCAATCAATACACCACTATGGATCCGCTCCCGTCTCCCTACGAGAACGCCATCCATAGCACTCACGCTTATCTTGCGCATTTTAGAGTATCCACTTTCACTTGTCTATGAACTGTATAGGCAACCCAGAAGTCCTTTACCACGGACGCGGCTATTCGAATAGATCATTTATAACCCTGCAGGGGTGTACTTCTTCACACATGTTTCCATCACTTAGCGTCTGCACACGACATGTGCTCGGCAGACTTCAAGCGAAAGCCGACGTGGGTGTAGACCACAACCTGACTAACCACACAAGTCATTAGTCCAGGTTTATCGCCTATTCAGGTTCCATCTGCAGGGAGTCCGGCCAAGGTTTCCACTACGGCCCCGAACGATGTGTGCAGGGTTCCCGAGGCACCAAACGGGCGTCCCGATACACCGTGCCACGTGCCTACCGCATCACAGCCCACCCCTCGGGTCAGCGCTACGCACGGCCTCCAGCATAATACAAACACCAGAAACTACTTGCAACTCCTGGAC
>JAAAWM010011495.1:0-83186 GCA_036873465.1 Thinopyrum obtusiflorum | reverse complement strand
ACTGAAAAGCAAAACCAGACCAAAATCAAAAGGAAAAGAAAATGGGCAAAATCTAGGGTGTTACAAACCTACCCCCCTTAAAGAAATCTCGTCATCGAGATTTGGTTGCTCAGGGGTCAAGCATGAATATTCTGACTTAAGGAAACCGTTTCCAACTCGGGCTTCCTTTTTGCCTTTGTATAATACTCCCATTAAATTTCATCTGTCTGACTGGCTTCGATGGGGTTTGTTTTACTGGATCCTTTTTCTGGCACATCTTACCTCATATGTCAATCCATTTATGTCTGCCGACTTATCTAAGTGCGATGAGTTATCCTGACCGATTTACATGCCCTTCTCGCAAGTCCAAGAGTTGTTCCTTATGGATGTGTCAGGTATGATGAAGTCCAATATGGACGACCATCCAATGAATTGTGAACAGATTCTCTCGGTGGACATGAAATCTTTTACTCGTTGCATTGGGTGACTTCCAATGGCTGGGTGTCCTCCAGGTGTAAAACAGTGCCGTGAATCATACCGCTCCCTTGGCGGAATCTGACTTTTCGCACGGGTTGCTGAATCATCTTGGGTATCTTCACTGTCTCGGGTATCACATTTGTGCCAAAGATTTGACTGTCACCTGTCGTGACCATCTTAAAGGTGCACGGTCTTATTACGATATTATCCACAGTCTTGACTGACAGTGGTTCTGGCGGCAGAATTTTGTGCACGGCAGGTTCTTCTTTAACTGATTCCCACATGTGAGGACATGTGCTTCGAGAATGTTGTCCATCCTTCTGATTACTCAGTCTGTCGGCATTTCTATGTGGATGGTAGGCCGTGTAATGCTTTAACACGATTGCTGCAATCGATCTGCTGCGCTGACACTTCGGTCTTACCTGACAGGCTTGAATATTCCCTTCTGATATTTCTGAGAATATATAGCTGGCTGAGCGGGTTGACTTGATATGGGGTCCTTGCAAATGAAATAGACCCCGTGGGTGTGTTCCCATGGTGATCGGTATCTAACCAAACTGTTCTGGGTATCTGTACCATGTTGATCATGTAACCATTATCATACCTGTATGGCCAATCTTGCTCCTTCATTATGGTTTTCTTTACCTGGATCCTTAGTGAAAGAGCTTGGCCTTATGTATTCTTGATTCTTCGGGTGACCATGGGTACTGCCAGATACAATATTCCGGCAGGCATATTACTTTACAAGTTGTAGCTGTAGGGTAACGACTGTCTGAACCCTTGTATGAAACCGACAAATAAACCAGTAGCCACCAGAACGGTCTTTACAACTCAGATCTGGGACATTACTGGAATAACTCAACCTCGACTCAAGACGGCTGAAAAGCAGCTCAGAGCATGAGACGGTGTCGATAAGAAGAAAGTAGCAGTTCCCTAAGACGGCCGAAAAATAGCTCAGAACATAGGGTCACCGCTACGGAAAGAAGTTCAGCAGCTGCCCGAGACGGCCGAAAAGCAGCTCAGAACACGGACAATTGCTGACAAGAGAAATAAAAATCGGCATCCACCCCGGACTGCCGTAAACAGCTCAGAACACAGGCGTGGTGCCGTTACTAAAGGAAGCAGGCAAGGGTTCAGTAGCGTCCCATACAGCTCACGGGCTGTCATCATTATATGAGTAACTTGTATAACCTTGGCAGCATGTTTACCATATCTATGTAAACATGTGTAGCTGGGCATTTGATTTCTGAGGCAGACTTACATCCTGTCCGATTCTTGCCTTCTAACCAAACTGTTGTGGAGCTAATCCTTGGGATGCATGGTCATATGCGGCCAACTGACTGGGAATTATCTTGTACTGGTGAGGATGTGATGCCTTATTGACAAAGGTTGCTTAGCTTGTGTTGGAAGCCATTGCGAATATCTTGCTGAGGCCCCCCCCCCCCCCCCCCCCACTCTGCAGAGGTTAGTACACTGTACCCACACCACGGAACTCATGGCCTCGTGCTCCCATTCGGGTGGACCAACAACGTTCCGACAAAACCCAGACTGGGTTGCTTATATCTGAAGCTTTCTTTCTGCCATATCCGAACTAGGTGCATATATATATATACCTTGATGTTACTGTTGTCGGTCACTTGTTGTATGAAGAAAGTTGTTCGTCTATCCTTCTTGCTGAACTGATCATTACTGAATCAATCCAGAATACCATTTGTAATCAGACCAGATATTCCCAATATCAGGCAGTCAGCGAAAACTTCCATATTGTTGAGCTGAACTTCCACATGCTTGCCTCTTCACTGATTCTTTGAGTCCGGTGTCGGTGAGCAACTTCCATAAGGGGAAATAAGGTAACACCAAGGGCCCAAAGAAAAAAAAAAGCAAACGAAACGACTAAAACAAAAGCACACAAAGCAACAAGATCACACACAGGCAATATACAACTATCCACAGCAATAATATGCATGCCTACCTAAGCACACAAATCTCGCAAGAACTCCGGTGTTACGATCTAACATGCTGTGGCGATGTGCACGAAAGTGAATTCATGTGTGGAAAGAGTTAGTGTAAACAAAGCTACACCAAACACGGGCTTAACACAGGATGCAGCTGGAAGGATACAGAGGCGAGGACGGACTTGATGATCGTGGATCGGAACACGGGGGTCACGACCACATCATCATCAAGCGGACGAAAGAAACCACTTGTCCAGGAAATGGATGGCTGGGTATAGTAGCGATGAAAAGAAAGGCTTGCGGGCATTGCCCTTTTTCTGATTACTAAGATCAGTAAGGGTTGCCAACGCAGCTAGAGAGATGGCCAGATTCGGGATAGAAACATGTCTATCACCGAAACAATAGGGGTGGCTGAAGAGAATATATCGGTGTGGTACCGGTGCATCAATCCTGCAAGTGATCGACAACACCAAGCACCTTGGCATCTCTCCGCTGGGACGGAGATAACACCACACCAAGGAGCAAATATGCAAATAGGAGGGTGCAGGCGGTGAATCAAAGCCGATGCCACCTACACTCACCAGATCAACCGTTAGTGATAAAATATATATTCTATATGCATGCTATGCACAAACAGATGCAACAACCAAGTGCAGCAAACCAACTGAATCCTATACTACCGATTTCTAACGCTTTCGCGGGCTAGGGCGTCCTACAGCCAGACCTGCTCTGATACCAACGCTTGTGGCACCCCGGCTCAGAGGAAACCGGAACGCCCCGTATTCCAGCCCAGAGACAAGTCTTCTGGAATACGGCACTGTTGGCATAGAACAAATCAGCCTTTTATTACTATGAATAAGGTTACAAGGGTACAAGGATTACATCGGCACAGCGATACTACGCCTGCCCAGGGTAGCTCTATGCTAACAGTGGAACAACCCGATGCAGCGGAACTACGACGACGATGATGGACTCCACTCCACAGGGACTCTGGCTGGAACGCGTATCCTAGCTCGCAAACTCGGAATCCTCGACAAGCAAGCAATCATTGCATGACCTGCAAACTGGCATGACACGCCAGGTGAGTACTTTGAATGTACTCGCAAGCTCACAACAACCAAAGCATTCAAGACAAGCAACAGCATGGCATTTACAGGTTAAGCAGGTGTCCCCCCCCCCCCCCCCCCCCCCCCCCCCCCCCCCCCCCCCCCCCCCCCCCCCCCCCCCCCCCCCCCCCCCCCCCCCCCCCCCCCCCCCCCCCCCCCCCCCCCCCCCCCCCCCCCCCCCCCCCCCCCCCCCCCCCCCCCCCCCCCCCCCCCCCCCCCCCCCCCCCCCCCCCCCCCCCCCCCCCCCCCCCCCCCCCCCCCCCCCCCCCCCCCCCCCCCCCCCCCCCCCCCCCCCCCCCCCCCCCCCCCCCCCCCCCCCCCCCCCCCCCCCCCCCCCCCCCCCCCCCCCCCCCCCCCCCCCCCCCCCCCCCCCCCCCCCCCCCCCCCCCCCCCCCCCCCCCCCCCCCCCCCCCCCCCCCCCCCCCCCCCCCCCCCCCCCCCCCCCCCCCCCCCCCCCCCCCCCCCCCCCCCCCCCCCCCCCCCCCCCCCCCCCCCCCCCCCCCCCCCCCCCCCCCCCCCCCCCCCCCCCCCCCCCCCCCCCCCCCCCCCCCCCCCCCCCCCCCCCCCCCCCCCCCCCCCCCCCCCCCCCCCCCCCCCCCCCCCCCCCCCCCCCCCCCCCCCCCCCCCCCCCCCCCCCCCCCCCCCCCCCCCCCCCCCCCCCCCCCCCCCCCCCCCCCCCCCCCCCCCCCCCCCCCCCCCCCCCCCCCCCCCCCCCCCCCCCCCCCCCCCCCCCCCCCCCCCCCCCCCCCCCCCCCCCCCCCCCCCCCCCCCCCCCCCCCCCCCCCCCCCCCCCCCCCCCCCCCCCCCCCCCCCCCCCCCCCCCCCCCCCCCCCCCCCCCCCCCCCCCCCCCCCCCCCCCCCCCCCCCCCCCCCCCCCCCCCCCCCCCCCCCCCCCCCCCCCCCCCCCCCCCCCCCCCCCCCCCCCCCCCCCCCCCCCCCCCCCCCCCCCCCCCCCCCCCCCCCCCCCCCCCCCCCCCCCCCCCCCCCCCCCCCCCCCCCCCCCCCCCCCCCCCCCCCCCCCCCCCCCCCCCCCCCCCCCCCCCCCCCCCCCCCCCCCCCCCCCCCCCCCCCCCCCCCCCCCCCCCCCCCCCCCCCCCCCCCCCCCCCCCCCCCCCCCCCCCCCCCCCCCCCCCCCCCCCCCCCCCCCCCCCCCCCCCCCCCCCCCCCCCCCCCCCCCCCCCCCCCCCCCCCCCCCCCCCCCCCCCCCCCCCCCCCCCCCCCCCCCCCCCCCCCCCCCCCCCCCCCCCCCCCCCCCCCCCCCCCCCCCCCCCCCCCCCCCCCCCCCCCCCCCCCCCCCCCCCCCCCCCCCCCCCCCCCCCCCCCCCCCCCCCCCCCCCCCCCCCCCCCCCCCCCCCCCCCCCCCCCCCCCCCCCCCCCCCCCCCCCCCCCCCCCCCCCCCCCCCCCCCCCCCCCCCCCCCCCCCCCCCCCCCCCCCCCCCCCCCCCCCCCCCCCCCCCCCCCCCCCCCCCCCCCCCCCCCCCCCCCCCCCCCCCCCCCCCCCCCCCCCCCCCCCCCCCCCCCCCCCCCCCCCCCCCCCCCCCCCCCCCCCCCCCCCCCCCCCCCCCCCCCCCCCCCCCCCCCCCCCCCCCCCCCCCCCCCCCCCCCCCCCCCCCCCCCCCCCCCCCCCCCCCCCCCCCCCCCCCCCCCCCCCCCCCCCCCCCCCCCCCCCCCCCCCCCCCCCCCCCCCCCCCCCCCCCCCCCCCCCCCCCCCCCCCCCCCCCCCCCCCCCCCCCCCCCCCCCCCCCCCCCCCCCCCCCCCCCCCCCCCCCCCCCCCCCCCCCCCCCCCCCCCCCCCCCCCCCCCAGGCAGAGGCGGGGCCAGCTCACGTGACGCTGACGTGCGGGTCCCACGGGCGGTGGGGCCCGTCACTTATCCACGTCGGCTGCCGGGTCAACGCGTCGGAGGCCGACAGGTGGGGTCCACGGGGCTGGGGCCCTCCCGGCTGGGGTCAACGCCTTCTTCCTCCCGCTCGCGCCCGATGCAGGGGAGGAACGACGCGCTCCGGCGAGGCTCACCGGCGCTGTAGGCCACCTCCCGCGGCGCTCCGCCTACGGATGGACTCAGTACGGAGAGCCGCATCCGAAGGGGTAGGTCACGACCGCCGACGAGGGACGAGGCAGCAGCAGCACTGACGCCGGCGGAGGAGGTCGTCGGCCGGAGATGAAGACGAGGCTATGGAGGTTCCAGCGACGAATGGAGATGTGGGGGAGGAGCTACGGGATCCGGGCGGTCCTCAGGTGAGGTCAGGAGAGAGGGGGAGGGCTCGGTTGTCACAAATTTTGGAGGAGGCCAGAGGCGGCCATGGCGGCAATGGAGGGCAACGGGAGCTCCAGAGGCTCGGGGAAGAGGCTAGGGAGGGGTCTGGGAGTGAGATGAGGCTGATGGTGTGCTCAGAGGGGCTCGGGACGGTCTATTTATAGGCGGGCGGCGATGCCAGCACCGAATCCCGCCGCAGGGAAAACGCCGGCGTCCGCGTTGCGCTGGCAGTCTCGCTGGCCGTCGTGGCGCGGCTGAAGTTGACGAGAGCGCGCAGGAGCGACGGGACTGGTCTGCCGCCATAAATGGCGCGAAGACAACGGAGGGGACGGGAGCTCACTGTTCGGCCCGTGGCCGAGCTTGGCAGCGAGCGGCGGCGGCTGTCTCCGGCGACCGCGAGGGTTCTGGAGGGGATACGTGGACGGCGGGGACGATGCCCCCCCCCCCCCCCCCCCCCCCCCCCCCCCCCCCCCCCCCCCCCCCCCCCCCCCCCCCCCCCCCCCCCCCCCCCCCCCCCCCCCCCCCCCCCCCCCCCCCCCCCCCCCCCCCCCCCCCCCCCCCCCCCCCCCCCCCCCCCCCCCCCCCCCCCCCCCCCCCCCCCCCCCCCCCCCCCCCCCCCCCCCCCCCCCCCCCCCCCCCCCCCCCCCCCCCCCCCCCCCCCCCCCCCCCCCCCCCCCCCCCCCCCCCCCCCCCCCCCCCCCCCCCCCCCCCCCCCCCCCCCCCCCCCCCCCCCCCCCCCCCCCCCCCCCCCCCCCCCCCCCCCCCCCCCCCCCCCCCCCCCCCCCCCCCCCCCCCCCCCCCCCCCCCCCCCCCCCCCCCCCCCCCCCCCCCCCCCCCCCCCCCCCCCCCCCCCCCCCCCCCCCCCCCCCCCCCCCCCCCCCCCCCCCCCCCCCCCCCCCCCCCCCCCCCCCCCCCCCCCCCCCCCCCCCCCCCCCCCCCCCCCCCCCCCCCCCCCCCCCCCCCCCCCCCCCCCCCCCCCCCCCCCCCCCCCCCCCCCCCCCCCCCCCCCCCCCCCCCCCCCCCCCCCCCCCCCCCCCCCCCCCCCCCCCCCCCCCCCCCCCCCCCCCCCCCCCCCCCCCCCCCCCCCCCCCCCCCCCCCCCCCCCCCCCCCCCCCCCCCCCCCCCCCCCCCCCCCCCCCCCCCCCCCCCCCCCCCCCCCCCCCCCCCCCCCCCCCCCCCCCCCCCCCCCCCCCCCCCCCCCCCCCCCCCCCCCCCCCCCCCCCCCCCCCCCCCCCCCCCCCCCCCCCCCCCCCCCCCCCCCCCCCCCCCCCCCCCCCCCCCCCCCCCCCCCCCCCCCCCCCCCCCCCCCCCCCCCCCCCCCCCCCCCCCCCCCCCCCCCCCCCCCCCCCCCCCCCCCCCCCCCCCCCCCCCCCCCCCCCCCCCCCCCCCCCCCCCCCCCCCCCCCCCCCCCCCCCCCCCCCCCCCCCCCCCCCCCCCCCCCCCCCCCCCCCCCCCCCCCCCCCCCCCCCCCCCCCCCCCCCCCCCCCCCCCCCCCCCCCCCCCCCCCCCCCACCAGACCAAAATCAAAAGAAAAAGAAAATGGGCAAAATCCAGGGTGTTACAACAACCCACCAGGGCACGCTTGGGCTCCCTGGCGCGCCCAGGTGTGTTGTGCCCACCTGGTGGGCCCCCTCTGGTACTTATTTGCTCCAATATTCACCATATATTCCATAAAAAATCTCTGTGAACTTTCCGCTTGTTTGGAGTTATGCAGAATAGGTAGCCTGATGTAGCTTTTCCAGGTCCAGATTTCCAGCTGCCGTAATTCTCCCTCTTTGTGTGTACCTTGCATATTATGGGACAAAAGGCAGTAGAATTACTCCAAAAAGCATTACTATGCATAAAAACATCATAAATAACAGTAGGAAAACATGATGCAAAATGGACATATCAACTCCCCCAAGCTTAGACCTCGCTTGTCCTCAAGCGAAAACCGAAGTCGAAAAACATGTCCACATGCTTAGAGAGAGAGGTGTCGATAAAAACAAAATACGGACATAGAAGCATCATGTAGATTATTATAACAGCAACAAATTTAAACATAAGACTTTTATCACAGAACTTTTATCATAAACTTTGCATGAATAAGTAACAGGTCATCACACAATCGAAGTATAAAGCATAAACTCTA
This sequence comes from Thinopyrum obtusiflorum, assembly GCA_036873465.1. Taxonomy (NCBI): domain Eukaryota; kingdom Viridiplantae; phylum Streptophyta; class Magnoliopsida; order Poales; family Poaceae; genus Thinopyrum; species Thinopyrum obtusiflorum. Next base: position 75,282 of record JAAAWM010011495.1, on the reverse strand, counting down.
TTAGAAACTAACAAACTCTGTTCTCAATCAACTTTGCAACTAAAATTCATCATCTTTTTAGGAAGGGTCACGTATCGGAGCCTTTAGGCAACTCCACATACTCAACCATCATATAGTCTTCTATGATTGCTAACACTCACCGCATACACATGAGCAAAATGTTTCAACCGGACACATAGAAAGATGGGGGCTTATAGTTTCGCCTCCCAACGTATTCACCTCAAGGGTGATGTCAACAATAATAACTTATGCCACCCATATTCAACTGGACATATGTGCCTAGATCTTTCCTCACCACATGATGCTTGCCAAAGGAGAAAATAAAAAGGAATAAAGGGAAAAACTTTGACTCTTTGCATAGAAGTAAAGACATAAAAGTAAGAGATAAGCCCTTCGCAGAGAGAAGTAGAGGTTTCCATGCGCTTATTTGCTTCTATGCTCAACCCCTTAGTGTTAAAGAATGTCACGATGCATTGCCCCTTGTGATAGTGACCTTTATTATGCAGTCTGTCGCTTTTATTCTTCACCATCACAAGTTCGTGCTACGCTCAATTTTCTCTTACACTAAATGATCTTACACATTTAGAAGCAATTTTTATTGCCTTATTGCACCGATGACAACTTACTTGAGGGATCTTGCTCAATCCCTAGGTAGGTATGGTGGACTCTTTAAAACAAGATTTGGGTTTAAGGGTTTTTGGATGCACAAGTAGTATCTCTACTTAAGTGCGGAATTTTGGCTAGCAAAGATAGGGGGCAAGCACCACATGTTGTAGGATCTATGACAGTATAACTTGTATGTGAATATGAACAAACATAAATCATTATGTTGTCTTCCTTGTACAACATCAACGATTTTGGCATATAATATTTTGATGGGGGCTCACAATCACAAAAGATTTCTAGGATAGTGTATTTATATGTGAATCTTATCTTCCCTTATTAATTCTTTCATGAGTTGCATCATTGACAAATGCTATGTTTGTCAATATCTAATAAAATTTTCTACCTATACTTTTCCTTAGGTGGTGCCATCACCTACCATAAGATTAGCATATGATCTTTTTCTTTTATTTCCTTTCCTTTTATTTACATCCTTTCTTTTTATTGCAACATGAAAGTAAAGAAAGCAAAAACTCAAACTAAACTTTATTATATATCTTGCACATGATTACAAGGATAGATCACTAGGCAAGCTCTCGAAAACAAAGGATTGAACTAAACTTTTATTCATCTAAAGAAAAAGATCGAACTAAAATAAGTAAAGGCAAAGAGATAGTGGGGATGATATGATATCGGGGCACCTCCCCCAAGCTTGGCGGAAGCCAAGGGGAGTGCCCATACCCGAAACTCAATTTTTATTTGGTGATGAAGTAGAAGGAGGTGGTGGTGATGAAGAAGTAGAGGGTTTTCCCTTCTTTTCCTCTAGCTTCTGTCGGAGAATAAAATTATCTATCCTCAACTCGTCGTTATCTATCTCGAGTTTTATTATCCTCTTGCATACTCCTCCATGCTTTTGTTTTTCAACCGGGGAGGAACCGATTCATCTTCATCCTCTTCGGAGGTCCAGCTATAGTGCTCCACATCCCCATAGGACTTGGGGTTTGCGATGAAATCCGCAACATAACTCTTACCCTCAGAGTCTTGGGATGACATATTTTCAGATCTAACAGGGAAACAACAAGAAAAGAGAACAGAAGATATCTCCGTGATACGGTGGTCAATAGGTTCGGGGGGGCCCCCCCCGGGGGTATATAAAGATTTTTTTATCTTGGGGGACAAGCAAACGGAAGAAAAACAAAGTCTGGAAGGTGTCCCAGGTGGGCACAACCCACCTGGTGTCTTGTGCCCACCAGGGTCACTTTCCTGGAAGTTTCTTATTTTCTTAATTTTCTAAATATTCCAAAACTGACAAAAAATATTTTTGCGGATTTTTCAGAGTCCGTTTACTTACCATATCACGTACCTCCTTATTTTCACGATTCTGGAGTGTTCCGGAAGGACTCTTGTGTTCTTCCGGTGTTAAAGTTTGGATAATATTACTTTCAACATTAATGGGCGTACTTCAGATATAATGTTTTATTCGTTGCCCATTAACAACCTTCGGGTTAGTACCTTTGGCATTATTTATTTTGATAGCTCCAGACCGATAAACCTCCTCGATGACATAGGGGCCTTCCCATTTAGAGAAGAGTATTCCCGCAAAGAACCTGAAACGAGAGTTGTACAAAAGAACATATTCTTCGACTTTGAACTCAAGCTTGTGGATTCTTTTATCATGCCATCTCTTAAATTTTTTCTTTAAATAACTTGGCATTTTCATAAGCTTGGGTTCTCCATTCATCTAACAACCTCTTGTCACCGGCAAGTTTGAAATCATAATTGAGTTCTTTAATTACCCAATATGCTTTATGTTCTAACTCCAGAGGCAAATGACAAGCCTTTCCATAAACCATTTTATAAGGAGACATACCGATAGGATTTTTATATGCTGTTCTATAAGCCCAAAGTGCATCATCTAATTTCTTAGACCAATTCTTTCAGGACCTATTGATAGTCTTTTGCAAAATCAACTTTATTTCTTATTGCTAAGTTCAACTTGACCACTAGACTGAGGATGATAAGGTGATGCAATTCTATAGTTAACATCATACTTGGCAAGCATTTTACGGAAAGCACCATGAATAAAGTGTAAACCACCATCAGTCATTAAATATCTAGGGGCTCCAAACCTTGGGAAAATAACTTCCTTAAGCATTTTACTAGAGGTTTTGTGGTCAGCAGTACTGGTTGGAATAGCTTCTACCCATTTAGTAACATAATTAACAGCAACCAAAACATGTGTATACCCATTAGAGGAAGGAAAAGGTCCCATGTAATCAAATCCTCAAACGTCAAATGGTTCAACAGCAAGTGAATAATTCATAGGCATTTCTTGACGCTTACTGATATTACCTATTCTTTGGCATTCACAAGACAAGACGAACTTACGGGCATCCTTAAAGAGAGTAGGCCAATAAAATCCAGATTGCAATACCTTGTGAGCAGTTCTATCTCCAACATGATGCCCTCCATAAGCTTCGGAGTGACATTTCCGTAGGATTTGTTCCTGTTCATGCTCAGGTACACAACATGTAATAATACCATCTACTCCTTCTTTATAAAGATGTGGGTCATCCCAAAAGTAATTTCTTAAATCATAGACGAATTTTTTCTTTTGTTGGTATGTAAAGCTAGGTGGTATATATTTAGCAAAAATGTAATTAGCATTGTCAGCATACCAAGGAGAGTTATTAGAAACATTTGTTGTAGCTAACTGCTCATCGGGGAAACTATCATTAATAGGTAGTGGGTCATCAAGCACATTTTCAAGCCTAGACAAGTTATCAGCTACGGGGTTCTCAGCTCCCTTCCTATCAGTGATATGTAAATCAAATTCTTGTAACAAGAGAACCCATCGAAAGTCTAGGTTTAGCATCTTTCTTTCCATAAGATATTTAATAGCAACATGATCGGTGTGAACAATTACTTTAGAGTCAACAGTGTAAGATCTAAATTTATCACAAGCAAACACCACTGCTAAGAATTCTTTTTCAGTAGTTGCATAATTTCTTTGAGCACTGTTTAGAGTTTTACTAGCATAATGAATAACATTCAGCTTCTTATCAACTCTTTGTCCTAGAACAGCACTAACAGCATAATCACTAGCATCACACATAATTTCAAAAGGAAAGTTCCAATCAGGTGGTTGAACAATAGGTGCAGAAATTAAGGCTTTCTTAAGTGTTTCAAAGGCTTCTAAACAATCATCATCAAAAACAAAAGAAACATCCTTTTGCAAAAGGTTTGTAAGAGGCCTAGAAATTTTAGAAAAGTCTTTGATAAATCTCCTATAGAAACCAACATGACCTAGGAAACTACGAATACCTTTGATATCTTTAGGACATGGCATTTCTCAATTGCTTCAACCTTAGCTTTGTCCACTTCAATACCTCTTTCGGAAATTTTATGACCCAAGACAATACCTTCATTAACCATAAAGTGGCACTTCTCCCAATTCAAGACAAGATTTGTTTGTTCACATCTCTGCAAAACTTGATCAATATTGCTTAAACAATCATCAAAAGACTTCCCATAAACAGAGAAGTCATCCATGAAAACCTCTACAATCTTTTCACAAAAGTCAGAGAATATAGCAGTCATACATCTTTGAAAGGTAGCAGGTGCAGTGCATAAACCAAAAGGTATATGCCTATAAGCATAAGTTCCAAAGGGACAAGTGAAAGTGGTCTTTTCTTGATCAAGTTGAGAAACAGGTATTTGTGAAAAACCAGAGTATACTTCAAGGAAGCAAAAATGTGTGTGCTTAGATAATCTTTCTAGCACTTGATCTATAAAAGGTAGAGGGTAATGATATTTTCTTATTGCTTTATTTAATTTTATAAAATCAATTACCATTCTATAGCCTGTAACAATTCTTTGTGGAATAAGTTCATCCTTATCATTAGGAACAACAGTAATACCTCCTTTCTTAGGAACACAATGAACATGATTTACCCATCTACTATCAGCTATAGGATAGATTATACCTGCTTCCAGAAGTTTTAATATTTCCGTTCTTACCACTTCCTTCATTTTCGGACTTAACCGATGTTGGTGATCAACAACGGGTTTAGCATCAGGTTCCATATTAATTTTGTGCTGACATAGAGTGGCACTAATGCCCTTTAAATCATCAATAGTATATCCAATAGCAGCTTGGTGCTTCCTTAGAACTTTCAATAATCTTTCTTCTTCATGTTCTGAAAAGTTAACACTAATAATAACAGGATATATCTTCTTTTCATCAAGATAAGCATATTTCAAAGTGTCTGGCAATTGTTTTAGTTCAAACACATGATCACCTTTAGGTGGAGGAGCACCTCCTAGAGTTTCAATAGGCAAATTGTGTTTAAGCAGAGGACGTTGTTCAAAGAAAATCTTATCTATTTCATTTCTTTGATGCAAATGTAAATCATTTTCATGGTCTAGCAAATACTGTTCTAAAGGATCAGTAGGAGGCACAGCAATAGAAGCAAGACCAATTATTTCATCCTTACTAGGTAATTCTTTTTCATGAAGCTTTCTACTAATCTTGGAAAAATTAAACTCATGAGATTCATCACTGAAACTAACACCGACAATTTGTTTCTCACAATCTATTTTAGCATTAACGGTGTTCAAGAAAGGACTACCAAAGATAATGGGACAGAGCTCATCTTGTGGGGAACCAAGAACAAGAAAATCAGTAGGGTATTTTATTTTCCCATGCAAGACTTCGATATCTCTAACAATTCCCAGTGGTGTGATGGTGTCTCTATTAGAAATTTTAATAGTGGCATCTATTTCTTCTATCTCAGCAGGTGCTATGTCATCCATAATTTCTTGATATAAGGTAAATGGGATAGCACTTACGCTAGCACCTATGTCACATAAACCATGATAACAGTGATCTCCTATTTTAACTGAGACAACAGGCATGCCAACAACAGGTCTATGTTTATCCTCTTTATCAGGTTTGGCAACTCTAGTGGCTTCATTACAGAAGTAAATAACATGCCCATCCATATCTTCTTGCAAGAGATCTTTAACCATAGCAATGCTACGTTCTACGTTGATTTGTTCATGAGGTTTAGGTGTTCTAATATAGCTTTTGTTAACTACAGTTGAAACTTTAACATGTTCCTTAATCCTAATAGGGAAAGGTGGTTTCTCAATATAAGTAGTAGGAACAATTGGATCAACATTATAAATTATGGTTTCTTCTTTAATTGGTACCGGTTCTTTAATTTCTTCTTTAATAGGTGGGTGATATTTGAACCACTTCTCCTTAGGGAGATCAACATGAGTAGCAAATGATTCACAAAAGGAGGCTACTATCTCAGAGTCAAGTCCATATTTAGTGCTAAACTTTTGAAAAGCTTCGGTATTCATAAAAGATTTAACACAATCATACTTAAGCTTTATACCTGACTCTTTACCTTCGTTGAGTTCCCAATCTTCAGAGTTGCGTTTAATTCTTTCCAAAATATCCCACTGGGATTCAATAGTCTTCTTCATAAAGGAACCAGTACAAGAAGTATCAAGCATGGATTGATCATCACGAGAAAGCCGAGCATAAAAATTCTGAATAATAATTTCTCTCGAGAGCTCATTATTGGGGCATGAATATAACATTAACTTAAGCCTCCCCCAAGCTAGAGCGATACTTTCTCCTTCACGAGGCCAAAAATTATATATGTAATTCCGATCACAATGAACTAGATGCATAGGATAATTTTTTTGGTGGAACTCCAATTTCAATCGATTCCAAATCCATGATCCAGTGTCATCGCATTGCCTATACCATGCCAATGCTTTTCCCTTCAAATATAAAGGGAAAACCTTTTTCATAACTTCATCTCCGGGTAAACCTGCAAGCTTAAACAATCCACAAATTTGTTCCACATATATCAAGTGCATATCAGGATGTTCGGTTCCATCTCCTGCATAAGGATTAGCTAGCAGTTGTTCTATCATACTCGAAGGAATTTCATATTCAATATTTTCAGCAGGTGCAGTAGGTTGAGGGGTAGATAATTGTGGTTCCGATCGAGGTGAAGATACCCCGAACAAACCCCTCAAAGGATTGTTTTCCATAGTAACAAGTGACAATAAATTTTAGCACACTATATAAATGTTTCCTTACCAAATTCCACTTACCAAAGGCGTTTCACTCCCCGGCAACGGCGCCAGAAAATAGCCTTGATGACCCACAAGTATAGGGGATCAATTGCAGCTCTTTTCGATAAGTAAGAGTGTCGAACCCAACGAGGAGCAGAAGGAAATGACAAGTGGTTTTCAGCAAGGTAATGTCTGCAAGTGTTGAAATTGTAAGTCGCAGAGTAGTTTGATAGCAAGATAATTTGTAACGAGCAAGTAACGATAGTAGTAACAAAAGTGCAGCAAAGTAGCCCAATCCTTTTGAGGCAAAGGACGGGCCAAAATGGTCTCTTATGATAAGCAAAGCGTTCTTGAGGGTACACGGGAATTTCATCTAGTCACTTTCATCATGTTTGTTCGATTTGTGTTCGCTACTTTGATAATTTGATATGTGGGTGTGATACGTCTCCAACGTATCTATAATTTTTGATTGTTCCATGCTATTATATTATCCATCTAGGATGTTTTATATGCATTTATATGCTATTTTATATGATTTTTTTGGGACTAACCTAATAACCTAGAGCCCAGTGCCAGTTTCTATTTTTTTCCTTGTTTTTGAGTTTTACAGAAAAGGAATACCAAACGGAGTCCAATTGACCTGCCAATTTTTGTGGATTTTTTATGGACCAAAAGAAGCCCCCGGAGTAAAAGAGTTGGGCTAGAAGAGTCCCGAGCCGTCCACGAGGGTGGAGGGCGCGCCCTACCCCCTGGGCGCGTCCCCCTATCTCGTGGACGACTCGGAGACCCCCCCTGACGTGAGACCAACGCCAAAAATTCCTATAAATACAGAAACCCCCAGAAAGAAACCTAGATCGGGAGTTCCACCGACGCAAGCCTCTGTAGCCACCAAAAACCAATCGGGACCCTGTTCCAGCACCCTGCCGAAGGGGGGATCCATCACCGGTGGCCATCTTCATCATCCCGGTGCTCTCCATGACGAAGAGGGAGTAGTTCACCTCGGGGCTGAGGGTATGTACCAGTAGCTATGTGTTTGATCTCTCTCTCTCGTGTTCTTGATTCAGCACGATCTTGATGTACCGCGAGCTTTGCTATTATAGTTGGATCTTATGATGTCCCCCCCCTCTACTCAATTGTAATGGATTGAGTTTTCCCTTTGAAGTTATCTCATCGGATTGAGTCTTTAAGGATTTGAGAACACTTGGTGTATGTATTTTATGTGCTTATCCGTGGTGACAATGGGATATTCACGTGATCTACTTGATGTATGTTTTGGTGATCAACTTGCGGGTTCAGTGACCTTGTGAACATATGCATAGGGGTTGGCACATGTTTTCGTCTTGACTCTCCGGTAGAAACTTTGGGGCACTCTTTGAAGTTCTTTGTGTTTTGAATAGATGAATCTAAGATTGTGTGATGCATATCGTATAATCATACCCACGGATACTTGAGGTGACATTGGAGTATCTAGGTGACATTAGGGTTTTGGTTGATTTGTGTCTTAAGGTGTTATTCTAGTACGAACTCTAGGATAGATCAAACGGAAAGAATAGCTTCGTGTTATTTTACTACGGACTCTTGAATAGATCGATCAGAAAGGATAACTTTGAGGTGGTTTCGTACCCTACAATAATCCCTTTGTTTGTTCTCCGCTATTAGAAACTTTGGAGTGAATCTTTGTTGCATGTTGAGGGATAGTTATATGATCCAATTATGTTATTATTGTTGAGAGAACTTGCACTAGTGAAAGTATGAACCCTAGGCCTTGTTTCCTAGCATTGCAATACCGTTTACGCTCACTGTTACCACTTGCTACCTTGCTGTTTTTATATTTTCAGATTACAAAAACCTATATCTACCATCCATATTGCACTTGTATCACCATCTCTTCGCCGAACTAGTGCACCTATACAATTTACCATTGTATTGGGTGTGTTGGCGACACAAGAGACTCTTTGTTATTTGGTTGCAGGGTTGTTTGAGAGAGACGATCTTCATCCTACGCCTCCCACGGATTGATAAACCTTAGGTCATCCACTGGAGGGAAATTTGCTACTGTCCTACAAACCTCTGCACTTGGAGGCCCAACAACGTCTACAAGAAGAAGGTTGTGTAGTAGACATCAAGCTCTTTTCTGGTGCCGTTGCCGGGGAGGCTAGGTAAGCGGCACTAACACCCCGTCAACTAAGCTCTCTTCTAGCGCCGTTGATGGGGAGGTTAGTGCTTGAAGGTATATCTTTAGATCTTGCAATCGAATCTTTTTGTTTCTTGTTTTATCACTAGTTTAGTCTATAAAAGAAAACTACAAAAAAATGGAATTGAGGGTGCCTCATATGCTTCATCTTTTTAATATCTTTCGTGAAAATGATGGAAAGGAAAATTGTGCTCAAGTGTTAGAAGAAGAATGCATTAAAATGTTTGGCACTAAATATTTGAATGATGAGCATGATGGCAATGTTGTTAGTATGAATTCTATGAATATCCATGATGCTAATAATATGCAAAGCCATAAGCTTGGGGATGCTATGTTTGATGAAGATGATATTTTTTGTCCCCCAAGTCTTGATGAGCAAATTTACTATGATAAAAGCATGCCTCCTATCTATGATGATTATTGTGATGACATGTATGATATAAAGAATAATGATAACCATGAAACTTGTCATCTTGATTTTAATTTTCAATCACATGATAGTTATTTTGTTGAGTTTGCTCCCACCACTATTCATGAGAATAAATTTGCTTATGTGGAGAGTAATAAAATTTCTATGCTTGTGCATCATGAGAATAATGCTTTATGTGATGGTTATATTGTTGAATTCATTCATGATGCTACTGAAAATTATTATGAGGGAGGAATATATGATTGTAGGAATTGCAATAATATCAAGTTTCCTCTCTATGTGCTTAAAATCTTGAAGTTATGCTTGTTTTGCTTTCCTATGCTAGTTGATTCTTGTTCCCATAAATTGTTTGCTCACAAAATCCCCATGTATAGGAAGTGGGTTACGCTTAAATGTGTTAGTCATATTCTTCATGATGCTCTCTTTATGTTTTAATTCTTATCTTTTATGTGAGCCACATTGAAATCATCATGCCTAGCTAAAAAGGCATTAAAGAAAAGCGCTTGTTGGGAGACAACCGAATATTTACCCTTACTATTTTTGTGTGTTCACATGATTATGCTACTGTAGTAATCATGTTTTATAGATTTTGTTTCAATAAAGTGCCAAGTAAGACCTTTAGGATAGCTTACGGTGATAGTTGTGTTGATCCTCCTGGAAATCAGAAACTTATGCGCCCAGTAAATTAGTTTTGATAAATCACAGAAACGTGCTTTTGATCTGATTCTTTTTGATCTGGATTGGTACACAAATTGCTCAGGTTTTCCTAATTTGGTAGGATTTTTTGAGTTCCAGAAGTATTCGAACAAATCGGATTGCTACAGACTGTTCTGTTTTTGATAGATTCTGTTTTCTATGTGTTGTTTGCTTAATTTGATGAATCTATGAGTAGTATCGGAGGGTATGAACCATAGAGAAGTTGGAATACAGTAGATATTACACCAATATGAATTTAGAATGAGTTCACAACAGTACCAAAAGTGGTGATTTATTTTCTTATACTAATGGAGCTTACGAGTTTTCTGTTGAGTTTTGTGTTGTGAAGTTTTCAAGTTTTGGGTAAAGATTCGATGGACTATGTAATAAGGAGTGGCAAGAGCCTAAGCTTGGTTATGCCCAAGGCACCCCAAGGTAATATTCAAGGACAACCAAGAGCCTAAGCTTGGGGATGCCCCGGAAGGCATCCCCTCTTTCGTCTTCGTTCATCGGTAACTTTGAGCTATATTTTTATTCACCACATGATATGTGTTTTGCTTGGAGCGTCATTTTATTTTATTTTGTTTTGCTTGCTGTTTGAATAAAATACCAAGATCTGAAATTATTAAATGTTAGAGAGTCCTCACATAGTTGCATAATTATTCGACTACTCATAGATCTTCACTTATATCTTTCGGAGTAGTTTGTCATTTGCTCTAGTGCTTCACTTATATCCTTTTAGAGCACGGCGGTGGTTTTATTTGAAGAAATAGATGAAATCTCATGCTTCACTTATATTATTTTGAGAGCCTGAAACAGCATGGTAATTTTCTTAGGTTATGAATTTAGTCCTAATATGATAGGCATCCAAGAGGAATACAATAAAAACTTTCATATAAAGTGCGTTGAATACTATGAGAAGTTTGTTGCTTCATGATTGTTTTGAGACATGAGGATGGTGATATTAGAGTCATGCAAGTAGATTAATTGTGAATTTGAGAAATACTTGTGTTGAGGTTTGCAAGTCCCATAGCATGCACGCATGGTAACCGTTGTGTAACAAATTTGAAGCATGAGGTGTTTCTTTGATTGTCTTCCTTATGAGTGGCGGTCGGGGACGAGCGATGGTATTTTCCTACCAATCTATCCCCCTAGGAGCATGCGCATAGTGCTTGGTTTTGATGACTTGTAGATTTTTGCTATAAGTATGTGAGTTCTTTATGACTAATTTTGAGTCCATGGATTATACGCACTCTCACCCTTCCACCATTGCTAGCCTCTCTAGTACCGCGCAACTTTCGTCGGTACCATAAACCCACCATTTACCTTCCTGAAAACAGCCGCCATACCTACCTATTATGGCATTTCCATAGCCATTCCGAGATATATTGCCATGCAACTTTCCACCGTTCCGTTTATTATGACACGCTCCGTCATTGTCATATTGCTTTGCATGATCATGTAGTTGACATCACATTTGTGGCAAAGCCACCATTCATAACTTTTTCATACATGTCACTCTAGATTCATTGCACATCCCGGTACATTGCCGAAGGCACTCATATAGAGTCATATTTTGTTCTAAGTATCGAGTTGTAATCCTTGAGTTGTAAATAAATAGAAGTGTGATGATCATCATTATTAGAGCATTGTCCCATGTGAGAAAAAAAGAGAGAGGCCAAAGAAGCCAAACAAAAAAAAGAGAAAAGGAGAGAAGGGACAATGCTACTATCCTTTTTCCACACTTGTGCTTCAAAGTAGCACAGTGATCTTCATGATAGAGAGTCTCTTGTTTTGTCACTTTCATATACTAGTGGGAATTTTCATTATAGAACTTGGCTTGTATATTCCAACGATGGGCTTCCTCAAAATGCCCTAGGTCTTCGTGAGGAAGCAAGTTGGATGCACACCCACTTAGTTTCTTTTGTTGAGCTTTCATACATTTATAGCTCTAGTGCATCCATTGCATCGCAATCCCTACTCACTCACATTGATATCTATTGATGGGCATCTCCATAGCCCATTAATATGCCTAGTTGATGTGAGACTATCTTCCTCTTTTTTGTCTTCTCCACAACCACCATTCTATTCCACCTATAGTGCTATGTCCATGGCTCGCGCTCATGTATTGCGTGAAAGTTGAAATTTTTTGAGAATACTAACGTATGAAACAATTGCTTGGTGATAACCCACAAGTATAGGGGATCGCAATAGTTTTCGAGGGTAGAGTATTCAACCCAAATTTATTGATTCTACACAAGGGGAGCCAAAGAATATTCTCAAGTATTAGCAGTTGAGTTGTCAATTCAACCACACCTGGATAACTTAATATCTACAGCAAAGTATTTAGTAGCAAAGTAGTATGGAAGTAACGGTAACGGTGGCAAAAGTAAAAGTAGTAGTTTTGTAGTAATTGTAACAATGGCAACGGCAAAGTAACTAAGCAAAGAGCAATATGTGAAAAGCTCGTAGGCATTAGATCGGTGATGGAGAATTATGCCGGATGCGATTCCTCATGCAATAGTTATAACATAGGGTGACACAGAACTAGCTCCAATTCATCAATGTAATGTAGGCATGTATTCCGAATATAGTCATACGTGCTTATGGAAAAGAACTTGCATGACATCTTTTGTCCTACCCTCCCGTGGCAGTGGGGTCCTATTGGAAACTAAGGGATATTAAGGCCTCCTTTTAATAGAGTAACGGACCAAAGCATTAACACTTAATGAATACATGAACTCCTCAAACTACGGTCATCACCGGGAGTGGTCCCGATTATTTTCACTTCGGGGTTGCCGGATCATAACAAATAGTAGGTGACTATTGACTTGCAAGATAGGATCGAGAACTCATATATATTCATGAAAACATAATAGGTTCAGATCTGAAATCATGGCACTCGGGCCCTAGTGACAAGCATTAAGCATAGCAAAGTCATACCAACATCAATCTCAGAACATAATGGGTACTAGGGATCAAACCCTAACAAAACTAACTCGATTACATGGTAAATCTCATCCAACCCATCACCGTCCAGCAAGCCTATGATGGAATTACTCACGCACGGCGGTGAGCATCATGGAATTGGTGATGGAGGAAGGTTGATGATGACGATGGCGACGGATTCCCCTCTTCGGAGCCCCGAACGGACTCTAGATCAGCCCTCCCGAGAGAGATTAGGGCTTGGTGGTGGCTCCGTATCGTAAAACGCGATGAATCCTTCTCTCTGATTTTTTCTCCCCAAACGTGAATATATGGAATTGGAGTTGAGGTCGGTGGAGCACCAGGGGGCCCACGAGGCAGGGGGCGCGCCCAGGGGGGTAGGCGCGCCCCCACCCTTGTGGACAGGGTGTGGGCCCCTGGCCTTGATTCTTTCGCCAGTATTTTTTATATATTCCAAAAATATTCTCCGTGACGTTTCAGGTCATTCCTAGAACTTTTATTTCTGCACAAAAATAACACAAGGGCAAAAGTGTTTGGAAAAGTAGATACGATGGAGACGTATCAACTCCCCCAAGCTTAAACCTTTGCTTGTCCTCAAGCAATTCAGTTGATAAACTGAAAGTGATAAAGAGAAACTTTTACAAACTCTGTTTGCTCTTGTTGTTGTAAATATGTAAAGCCAGCATTCAAGTTTTCAGCAATGATTATGAACTAACCATATTCACAATAACATTTAGGTCTCATGTTTACTCATATCAATGGCATAATCAACTAGCGAGCAATAATAATAAATCTCGGATGACAACACTTTCTCAAAACAATCATAATATGATATAACAAGATGGTATCTCACTAGCCCTTTCTGAGACCGCAAAACATAAAAGCAGAGCACCTCTGAAGATCAACGACTGACTAGACATTGTAATTCATGGTAAAAGAGATCCAGTCATAGTCATACTCAATATAAATTAATAGTAATGGATGCAAATGACAGCGGTGCTCTCCAACTGGTGCTTTTTAATAAGAGGATGATGACTCAACATAAAGGTAAATAGATAGACCCTTCGCAGAGGGAATCAGGAATTTGTAGAGGTGCCAGAGCTCGATTTTGAAATAGAGATGAATAATATTTTGAGCGGCATACTTTCATTGTCAACATAACAACCGAGAGATCTCGATATCTTCCATGCTACACACATTATAGGCGGTTCCCAAGCAGAATGGTAAAGTTTATACTCCCCCACCACCAACAAGCATCAATCCATGGCTTGCCCGAAGCAACGGGTGCCTCCAACTAGCAACAGCCCTGGGGGAGTTTTGTTTGTAATTATTTCGATTTGATTTGCTTAGAGCATGGGACTCGGCATCCCGGTGACCAACCACTTTCTCGTGAGTGAGGAGTGGAGTCCACTCCTCTTGAGAATAACCCGCCTAGCATGGAAGATACAGACAGCCCTAGTTGATACATGAGCTATTCGAGTGTACAAAACAGAATTTCATTTGAAGGTTTAGAGTTTGGCACATACAAATTTACTTGGAACGGCAGGTAGATACCGCATATAGGAAGGTATAGTGGACTCATATGGAATAATTTTGGGGTTTTATGGAAGTGGATGCACAAGCAGTATTCCCGCTTAGTACAAGTGAAGGCTAGAAAAAGACTGGGAAGCGACCAACTAGAGAGCGACAACAGTCATGAACATGCATTAAAATTAATGAACATTGAGTGCAAGCATGAGTAGGATATAATCCACCATGAACATAAATATCGTGAAGGCTATGTTGATTTTGTTTCAACTACATGCATGAACATGTGCCAAGTCAAGCCACTCGAATCGTTCAAAGGAGGACATCACCCTATCATACCACATCACAACCATTTTAATAGCATCACTAGTAGAAAACAGGGCTATGGTTCGGGCCTGGGCAGCCCATTAGTCCCGGTTCTTCACGAACCGGGACCCATGGGGGGCATTAGACCCGGTTCGTGAGCCCAGGGGGCCGGCCGAGGCCACATGGGCATTGGTCCCGGTTCGTCTGGATCCATTTGTCCCGGTTCTAGGCACGAACCGGGACCAATGGGCCGCGCTCCTGGCCCACAGCCATTGGTACCGGTTCATGCCTAGAACCGGTACAGAAGGGGGGTTTTAGTTCCGGTTCCTGCCACGAACCGGGACAAATAAGTTGCCTATATATGCCCTATCGCCGCAGTAGAGCACTCCACAGTGCTCTGTTTTTTTGCTGGCCAGCGAGGGGGAGGGCATTGGGTGCTCTAGCTCACCTCCTATGCACATGAGGTGTTCGATGAAATGCCCGAGCCACACTAGTTAAGCTTTCTCCTCTCGAAGCTCGACCTCGGAGCTCCATTTTTCCCGAGATTTGTCTAGGTTTAGCGGTCCGTCACACCCCGTCCCCGTTTTCACCGCCGTCTATCGCCCGCACCGATCTCGTCGCCGGCACCACCGTGGTGAGCCTCTTGTTCTTATCTTCTTTCTAATTTTCTTACTTTAGATAGATACTTGTCTGATTTTCTTACTTTAGATAGATACTTGTCTGATTTTCTTACTTTTGACACACATAATTATATATAATGCACGCAGATGAACCGGCAATGGATGTACGGTGACAGACACACCTCCGAGTACATTAAGGGCGTGCATAATTTTCTTGAAGTGGCTGAGGCAAACAAGCAGAATGGTTTTATGTGTTGTCCATGCCCTAAATGTGGGAATACGAAGTCTTACTCTGACCGGAAAATCCTTCACACCCACCTGCTTTACAAGGGTTTCATGCCACACTATAATGTTTGGACGAGGCACGGAGATATAGGGGTTATGATGGAAGACGGCGAAGAAGAAGAGGATGATGACAACTATGTGCCCCCTGAATACGGTGATGCTACAACGGGGGGAGCTGCTGAAGATCAAGAGGAACCAGACGATGTGCCCGATGATGCTACAACGGGGGAACCTACTGAAGATCAAGAGGAACCAGACGATGTGCCCGATGATGATGATCTCCGTCGGGTCATTGTCGATGCAAGGACACAATGCGAAAGTCAAAAGGAGAAGCTGAAGTTCGATCGCATGTTAGAGGATCACAAAAAAGGGTTGTACCCCAATTGCGAAGATGGCAACACAAAGCTCGGTACCGTACTGGAATTGCTGCAGTGGAAGGCAGAGAATGCTGTGCCTGACAAAGGATTTGAGAAGCTACTGAAAATATTGAAGAAGAAGCTTCCAAAGGATAACGAATTGCCTGACAGTACGTATGCAGCAAAGAAGGTCGTATGCCCTCTAGGATTGGAGGTGCAGAAGATACATGCATGCCCTAATGACTGCATCCTCTACCGTGGTGCGTACAAGGATTTGAACGCATGCCCGGTATGCGGTGCATTGCGGTATAAGATCAGACGAGATGACCCTGGTGATGTTGACGGCGAGCCCCACAGGAAGAGGGTTCCTGCGAAGGTGATGTGGTATGCTCCTATAATACCACGGTTGAAACGACTGTTTAGAAACAAAGAGCATGCCAAGTTGATGCGATGGCACAGTGAGGACCATAAGAAAGACGGGAAGTTGAGAGCACCCGCTGACGGGTCGCAGTGGAGAAAAATCAAGAGAGAGTACTGGGCTGAGTTTGCACGTGACCCAAGGAACGTATGGTTTGGTTTAAGCGCGGATGGCATTAATCCTTTCGGGGAGCAGAGCAGCAATCACAGCACCTGGCCCGTGACTCTATGTATGTATAACCTTCCTCCTTGGATGTGCATGAAGCGGAAGTCCATTATGATGCCAGTTCTAATCCAAGGCCCTAAGCAACCCGGCAACGACATTGATGTGTACCTAAGGCCATTAGTTGAAGAACTTTTATAGCTATGGAATGGAAACGGTGTACGTATGTGGGATGAGCACAAACAGGAGGAATTTAACCTGCACGCGTTGCTGTTTGTAACCATCAATGATTGGCCCGCTCTCAGTAACCTTTCAGGACAGACAAACAAAGGATACCATGCATGCACGCACTGTTTAGCTGACACCGAAAGTATATACCTGGACCAATGCAGGAAGAATGTGTACCTGGACCATCGTCGATTTCTTCCAACCAACCATCAATGTCGAAAGAAAGGCAAGCATTTCAAAGGCGAGGCAGATCACCAGAAGAAGCCCGCCATGCATACCGGTGATCACGTACTTGCTATGGTCAATGATTTACACGTAATCTTTGGAAAGGGTCCCGGCGGACTAGCTATTCCAAATGACGCTGAGGGACGCGCACCCATGTGGAAGAAGAAATCTATATTTTGGAACCTACCCTACTGGAAAGACCTAGAGGTCCACTCTTCGATCGACGTGATGCCCGTGATGAAGAACCTTTGCGTGAACCTGCTAGGTTTCTTGGGCGTGTATGGGAAGACAAAAGATACAGCTGAGGCACGGGAGGACCTGCAACGTTTGCACGAAAAAGATGGCATGCCTCCAAAGCAGTATGAAGGTCCTGCCAGCTACGCACTTACCAAAGAAGAGAAGGAAATATTCTTTGAATGCCTGCTTAGTATGAAGGTCCCGACTGGCTTCTCGTCGAATATAAAGGGAATAATAAATATGCCAGAGAAAAAGTTCCAGAACCTAAAGTCTCATGACTGCCACGTGATTATGACGCAACTGCTTCCAGTTGCATTGAGGGGGCTTCTACTGGAAAACGTTCGATTAGCCATTGTGAAGTTATGTGCATTCCTCAATGCAATCTCTCAGAAGGTGATCGATCCAGAAATCATACCAAGGCTAAGGAGTGATGTGGTGCAATGTCTTATCAGTTTCGAGCTGGTGTTCCCACCATCCTTCTTCAATATCATGACGCACGTCCTAGTTCATCTAGTTGACGAGATTGTCATTCTGGGCCCCGTATTTCTACACAATATGTACCCCTTTGAGAGGTTCATGGGAGTCCTAAAGAAATATGTCCGTTACCGCGCTAGGCCAGAAGGAAGCATCTCCATGGGCCATCAAACAGAGGATGTCATTGGGTTTTGTGTTGACTTCATTCCTGGCCTTAAGAAGATAGGTCTCCCTATATCGCGGTATGAGGGGAGACTAACTGGAAAAGGCACGCTTGGAGGGGACTCAATAATATGCAGGGACGGATATTCTTGGTCTCAAGCACACTACACAGTTCTACAGAACTCTACCTTGGTGACCCCGTATGTCGATGAACACAAGAACAGTCTGCGCTCCAAACACCCGGAGCAGTGCGACGACTGGATTACATGTGAACACATCAGGACTTTCAGCAGTTGGTTGGAAACACGTCTCAGAGGTGACAACACTGTTTGTGATGAGCTGTACTCGTTGTCCAGGGGACCATCTTCGACTGTATTGACTTACAAAGGATACGAGATAAATGGGAATACATTTTACACGATCGCCCAAGATCAAAAAAGCACCAACCAAAATAGTAGTGTCCGCTTTGATGCAGCAACCGAGAGGGGAAAGGACACATTTTATGGTTACATAGTGGACATATGGGAACTTGACTACGGACATGATTTTAAGGTCCCTTTGTTTAAGTGCAAATGGGTCAATCTGTCAGGAGGCGGGGTACAGGTAGACCCACAGTACGGAATGACAACAGTGGATCTGAACAATCTTGGGTACACTGACGAACCGTTCGTCCTAGCCAATGATGTGGCACAGGTTATCTATGTGAAGGACATGTCTACCAAACCGAGAAAAAGAAAAGATAAGGAAGCGAATACATCATACGATGAGCCAAAGCGCCACATAGTTCTTTCAGGAAAAAGGGACATCGTGGGAGTGGAGGGCAAGACAGACATGTCCGAAGATTATCAAAAGTTTCATGAAATTCCTCCCTTCAAAGTCAAGGCTGACCCAAGCATCCTGATAAATGATGAAGATTATCCATGGTTACGGCGCAATAATGAAAGGACACAAGCGAAGAAAAACTAAAGACTTTCTCTCCACAACTATTATGATGATACCATGCCAACTTTCAACCTTTTCGTAGTTCATTTGAAATGCCTGTTGTAATAGACGACTTTCCGTATGAAATCCTGATACTTCGAAAGAGATTGTCCGTTTTGTACACGAAGTGCATCCAGTTTTTGCCGTAACCCTCTCAACTTTCTTGCACATGCTATGTGGATGAAATGATGATACCATGCCAACTTTCAACCTTTTCAGAGTTCATTTGAAATGCTTTTCAATTTTAGGGTCTTATAGCTCAAAATAATCACTAAATGCATGAAAAATAACAAATGAAGCCAGAAAGGGTTGAAAATTGATGATGTGGCTTTGAATGGTGCATTTTGAACACACAAAAAGTCAGGAGTTCAAATAAGTTTAAAAAATGAAATCCCTTTGTAACAGACGAGTTCCGTATGAAATCCTGATACTTCGAAAGAGATTGTCCGTTTTGTACACGAAGTGCATCCAATTTTTGCCGTAACCCTCTCAACTTTCTTGCACATGCTATGTGGATGAAATGATGATACCATGCCAACTTTCAACCTTTTCAGAGTTCATTTGAAATGCTTTTCAATTTTAGGGTCTTATAGCTCAAAATAATCACTAAATGCATGAAAAATAACAAATGAAGTCAGAAAGGGTTGAAAATTGATGATGTGGCTTTGAATGGTGCATTTTGAACACTGAAGATAAACCTCTAGTATTATTGAAACTAACTAAAATTATATAAAATTGATGCAACTAAAATTATCAAAGTATTTTCTGTTCAAAATCATTAAAAGCAAAAAGAATTTTCATAAAGAACTTTTTTGTTACAAACTTTAATAGCAACCCCCCCCCCCCCCCCCCCCCCCCCCCCCCCCCCCCCCCCCCCCCCCCCCCCCCCCCCCCCCCCCCCCCCCCCCCCCCCCCCCCCCCCCCCCCCCCCCCCCCCCCCCCCCCCCCCCCCCCAAGTAATTAGAAACAAAATAAAATAAAATAAATAAGTTTTTTGTTGTAAGTAGAAACAAAACAAAATAAATAAAGCAAAAAAGAAAACAAAAAAACAGGGAAAAAATAAAAAATATGCCACCTACTGGGCCACCACGGCCTGAATACGACTAGAAACCCATCCATGGGCCAGGATTCAGGCCCGCAGAAGGCCCAGTAGGCCCATCAGGCATAGCAGTGACAATTAGGCCCGTAAGCCTGCAATGAAGAGGAGCTCGAGAGGGGTGCGGCAGTGGGGCTTATAAACCACTGCGCGCCCCTCTCAGCTAGCGAGGTGGGACTAAACTTTTGTGCCGCGACGCGGGCAGCACAAGGCCTTTAGTCCCGGTTGGTTCCACCAACCGGGACTAAAGGTGTGCATTGGTACCAGTTCATGCCACCAACCGGTACCAATGCCCCCCCTTTAGTACCGGTTGGTGCCACCAACCGGTACCAAAGGCCTCTGCTTCCCGCCTTTTGGGCTGCTGAAAAGAGACCTTTGGTCCCGGCTGGTGGCACCAACCGGGACTAAAGGAGGGCATTGGTACCGGTTTGTGCCACCAGCCGGGACCAATGCCTCATCTATATAACCAGGACTTGTGAATTTTTCGTTCAGATCCTCATTCTCCCGCCGCGACACCGCCAGGCTGCCCGTCTGCCTCGCCGTCGCTGTCGTCGCCCCTGCCTCCGACGCGCCGCCCCGACGCCGTCCCGCCCCGCCCCGACACCGTCGCCGCCCCGCGCCGCCCTTGCCCCGACGCCGCCGGCCCTGCCTCCTCATCGCCGTCGCCGCGCACCCTGTGAGCGCCGCCCCGATCCCCTCCTCCTCCTCCCTGTAATGGCCGCCGCCGCTGCTGCCGCGCCGCCGCTGCCGCCGCGCCGCCGCGCCCCCTATTATGTGTAGTTTAGATGTTGTAATTTAGTTGTATTAATTTGGATGTGTAGTTTAGATGTGTAGTTAATTTAGTTGTTGTAATTTAGTTGTATTAATTTAGATGTGTAGTTTAGATTTTTTGGTGATATTATTGTTGAATATGCAAATGTTTGTATGTTCATATGCAAAGAATATGTCAATTTTTTCATAGAATGATTTTTTTCTGTTGTAATTTTGTTCATAGAATTTTTATGATTTTTTTCTGTTGTAATTTTGTTCATAGAATTTTTATGATTTTTTTTGTTCATAGAATTTTCTTTGTCAATTTATGTATATGTTCATATTGTGTAGGAATCTGAAAATTGTGTATGATCAAAGTCATTTATGTATATGTTCATATTTAGAAGAAAAAGAAGGAGAGAAAAAAGGAAAATAAGAAGAGGAAGAAGGAGAAGAAGAAGAAGAATAAGAAGAAGAGGAGAGGAAGAAGAGGAGAAATAAATAAGAAGATGAAAAAGAAGAAAAAAAAGAGGAGAAGAAGAAGGAATAGAGGAGAAGAAGAAGAAATAGAATAATATATTATTCTATTTCTTCTTCTTCTCCTCTATTCCTTCTTCTTCTCCTCTTTTTTTTTCTTTTTTTCTTCGATCTCCTCCTCTATTCCTTTCTTCTTCTCCTCTTTTTTTTCTTCTTCTTCCTCTTCTTATTTTTTTATCGGGTATGTCGTTGTCGATATACCCCCCTCCCCGATAACTTTTAGTAAGTACTACTTAGAAAGTGTTTAATAGAATTAGTTAGAAAAATAATAGAACTAGTTAAACTAGTTTATTTTTACTAAGTACTACTTTATTCTATTTATAGTAAGTGCTTAGTAGTTGAACTAGTTGATTTAATAAAACTAGTTTATTTTACTATAGAAGTAGTTTATTTTTAGCAAGAAAATTAATAGAACTAGTTTATTTTTTTAGTTAAAGCAATTATTCCCGCATCGACGTCGACGATGCCTATCCCGCATCCTCGTCGTTGACTCGGCGGAGGAGGCCGTCTTGATCAGAGGGGCCATGTCCGGGACTGGGCTCCGCCGGGCTGGTTTTGGGAGGTGCTACCTTCCGGGGGGCATAGGTTGGTGAGGAGCCAGCCCGTCGTTGACCCGATCCTTGTTTGGTGGCGGTCGCGTGGGCCAGTGACGGTGCCGAGGCTTCCGAACACCGCGGAGGTGGTACGTCACCGTGTCAGCGAGGAGGACGAGCATGTCCGTCGCTACATGGTTGCGTTGGAGGGCAGGTTCGACAATACCTGGCAGGTTCTTCAGGGATCTCACTGGAGCTATGATCCTGTGATGGTTCCTTCTCTTTGGGTGTCCACCGCCCGCGCCGATACCCGTCGGGCGCTACGGTTCTAGCTATACTAGCGATGCTATATGTATGATAGTATTCGAGGTGTATTAGTGATAATATTCGACGATGTACGGACGCATGGAGATGATGTAGTTTTGCTTATAATTGAATGCATCCTAATTTCAATACTACTTTATTTTGCGATTTGATTTTGCTTATTGAATGCTCAAATTGGAAAACTACTCCTACTTTGAATGCTAAAATTGGAGAGCACTATGCAAGGCGTATGCATCTGATTAGTTGATAGCTTATAGGGTTTTTGTTTTCGCAGAAATCTAGGAGCCCCCTCCATCATCCCCGCCGTCGTCCCCGTCACCGACCCCCTCCGACTTTGAAGTGAGACCAGCCAAATCCTTTTTTAGAAAGATAATTAAATGATATTTCGGGTTGACTTTAAGTCTGTCGAGTCTCCACCATATATTAATTATAGACGTTTAATATTTGAATTATGAACATAGGAAATGTCGTACTCGGACGACGAAAGTCTCCCGGGGGAGTGCGACTGGTGCCACGACGACCGAGGTCTGTGCGACAGGCCTCACCTGGACGAAGATCGGCGCTTCAGCATTAAGCTGGAGGAGACCTTCGATGTTGAAACGGTACGCAACGACGACAAGTGATATTTTTTTGTAATTAAGCACAACTTCAACTATTTCAACGTGTACTTTTCATCTTTTACAATTCGACTAGCTTATCCCATGTCATGCAAGACGCTACGTCTTGGAGAGGATGGGTTTTGAAGACCATGAAAGTATGGAAACAAAGAAAATTCACCTAAGGACCCATCATGATATAGATTTTGAAGTAAATCTGTATAATTCTGAGAGCGTAACCCATTTTGGTTGCAAAAATTGGGAAGCATTTTGCAAGATGTATGGTTTTGATGAGGGTATGCTTGTCACCATGGATCTTGGTGATCCTGACATCGAGCAAGACAATATGGACATTTGGGTCCTTGTTGATACGCCTCCAATTCTACCGCTATCTGAGTTTCTCAAACATAGTTATTAGCTAATTTATATTGTTCATTTCAAAATAGTTGACAGCTTATTTCCATTGACAGCTTATTTTGATTGTTCAAACAATGTGCGAAACATGGTAGACAGAACCTACTACACCGATGGCTTTGAGTTAACTTATAAGGAGAAAACTCATCTGGTCGGATTTTGTACTGATCTTGAGAATTACAATATCTATTGTAGAACTCCTCCACATTATGGTCAATACGTACCACTAGTGCACGTGTTGAACTACGGTAACTACTATGGAGATACCCTGGTAAGATTCCTTACTATTACGACATCCGTGCATCTTTTGCATACTTCTAAAACTAGTACATCATTGCTAACTATGAAGTTATTACTATGTTTTTCAACAGATAATCCCAGAGGATTGTGTGCCTCATCTGATGTATCAGAGTGGTCGCCTTGATGTTTCGAACATACGTCCAGGTCATCCTACGAATCTGAACTGTCCATACCAGATTTCTAAAAGAAGTGGAGACATGAAAATCAAGGAATGGAAAAAATGTATGGACAGTCGTAAGGAGGTTCTTGGAAGCAAAAGGAAGCGAAGTGCAAGAATTGGAGACAGGATGATCTCCATTCTTCATAATGGAGAGTCAGGGTCTATATTGTTTTATGCTATTTTACCTTAAAGAGGGTATTTAGGTCCTACCTAATACTAATGATCATGTGCCTAGATCAATTAAGTAGGGTTGGTTCGATGACTATATGACGATGATGATCGTATGACTTGTTATTAATAACGAGTAGAAGTTGTATGATGATGATTAGCAGGACTTGTTATTATGATGATGCATGATGCGGGCATGAAGAGTTATTATATATCAGTGGGTGAAATGAACATGGATTGGATTGAAGTGAAGGCAACAAGCATGTGGTGCATGTCGAAAGTAGTACTAATCCAAACTTGATCAAGTTAGGATTAATATTACTTTCGACATGCACCACATGTTGCCTTCACTTTAATCTAAGCCATGTTTAGGCGTAGCAGTAGCGTTGGTAAACCAAGCACGGAAATAAGAGAGGACACTTCTCTCTGTTAGCTAGCTTACACACCCTAAATTACCCCCTAAACCCCCCTTTAAAAAAAACCCCAGCCCCTAAAATGCTGACGCGTGGATGCCTTTTGGTCCCGGTTGGTGTCACCAACCGGGACCAAAGGCCCTCCTGCCTGGGCTGGCCGCAGTGGCCACGTGGAGGCCCATCTGTCCCGGTTCGTGTAAGAACCGGGACTAAAGGCCTAGGGCATTAGTAACGACCTTTTAGTCCCGGTTCCTAAACCAGGACAAAAGGCCCTTACAAACCGGGACAATAGGCCCTTTTTCTACTAGTGCATGTTGGCACGCAAGGCAAACCATTATAAACTCCTAGCTAATTAAGCATGGCATGAGCAACTAATTGTCATTGCAAACATGTTCATTCATAATAGGCTGAATCAGGAACGATGAACTAATCATATTTCAAAAACAAGAGAGGTCGAGTTCATACCAGCTTCTCTCATCTCAATCAGTTCATCATATATCGTCATTATTGCCTTTCACTTGCACGACCGAACGGTGTGGATAATAATAATAGTGCACGTGCATTGGACTAAGCTGGAATTCCCCCAAGCTTAGGCTTTTGGTTGTCCTTGAATTTTACCTTGGGGTGCCTTGGGCATCCCCAAGCTTAGGCTCTTGCCACTCCTTGTTCCAAAATCCATCAAATCTTTACCCAAAAACTTGAGAACTTCACAACACAAAACTCAACAGAAAATCTCATGAGCTCCGTTAGCGAAATAAAACAAACCACCACTTTAAGGTACTGTAATGAACTCATTCTTTATTTATATTGGTGTTAAACATACGGTATTCCAACTTCTCTATGGTTCATACCCCCCGATACTAGCCATAGATTCATCAAAATAAGCAAACAACACACGAAAAACAAAATCTGTCAAAAACAGAACAGTCTGTAGTAATCTGTATCAAACGCAAACTTATGTAACTCAGAAAAATCTACCAAAATAGGACGGCCTAGATAATTTGTTTATTGATCTACTGCAATTGGAATCAGTATTTTATCACTTTCTGGTGATTTTTAAAAATTGTTTTCGTGAGCAGAAAGTTTCTGACTTTTTCAGCAAGATCAAATAATTATCACCCAAGAAGATCCTATTGGTTTTACTTGGCACAAACACTAATTAAAACATAAAACCACATCTAACCAGAGGCTAGATGAATTATTTATTACTAAACAGGAACAAAAATCAAAGAACAAAAATAAAATTGGGTTGCCTCCCAACAAGCGCTAACGTTTAACGCCCCTAGATAGGCATTTTTTATTGCAAGGATAACTCAGAAAACAGACAAAAATACTATTTTTACTTTATTTAATCTAAACAACAGAAAGTAAAAGGAGGGTACAGAGAGTTGTGCTTTCTAACTTCATCCATCTCATGCTCATCAAAAGGAATCCACTAACAAGGTTGATGAAGGCTTGTTAACAAACTCATTCCGAATTTCATGAAACCGGAGAATTTTTGAATAGCACTAGGTTACCTCAACGGGGATATGCACATCCCCAACAATAAGAATATCATATTTCTTCTTGACAGTAGGAAGAGGAAATTCAAAACCTCCAATAGTAATCGTTGGAATTTTTCCAATAGAATTGATACTGTGGACTTGAGGTTGTTTCCTCGGAAAGTGTACCGTATGCTCATTACCATTAACATGAAAAGTGACATTGCCTTTGTTACAATCAATAACAGCCCCTGCGGTATTAAAAAAGGGTCTACCAAGGATAATCGACATACTATCATCCTCGGGAATATCAAGAATAACAAAGTCCGTTAAAATAGTAACGTTTGCAACCACAATAGGCACGTCCTCACAAATACCGACAGGTATAGCAGTTGATTTGTCGGCCATTTGCAAAGATATTTCAGTAGGTGTCAACTTATTCAAATCAAGTCTATGATATAAAGAGAGAGGCATAACACTAACACCGGCTCCAAGATCACATAAAGCAGTTCTAACATAGTTTCTTTTAATGGAGCATGGTATAGTTGGTACTCCTGGATCTCCTAGTTTCTTAGGTATTCCACCCTTAAAAGTATAATTAGCATGCATGGTGGAAATTTCAGCTTCCGGTATCTTTCTCTTATTTGTAATGACATCCTTCATATACTTGGCATAAGGATTCATTTTAACCATATTAGTAAAACGCATATGCAAGAAGATAAGTCTAATCATTTCAGCAAAGCGCTCAAAATCCTCATCATCCTTTTTCTTGGATGGTTTGGGAGGAAAAGGCATGGGTTTCCGAACCCATGGTTCTCTTTCTTTACCGTGCTTCCTAGCAACGAAGTCTCTCTTACCATAACGTTGATTCCTTGACTGTGGGTTATCCAGATCAACAACAGGTTCAATCTCTACATCATTGTCATTGCTAGGTTGAGCATCAACATGAACACCATCATTAATATTATCACTAGGTTCATGTTCCTCACCAGATTGTGTTTCAGCATCAGAAATAGAAATATCATTGGGATTCTCAGGTATGTCAACAACAGGTTCACTAGAAGCATGCAAAGTCCTATCATTTTTATTTTTCTTCCTTTTAGAAGGACTAGGTGCATCAACATTAGTTCTCTGAGAATCTTGTTCAATTCTCTTAGGGTGGCCCTCAGGATACAAAGGTTCCTGAGTCATTTTACCCCCTCTAGTCATAACTCTAACAGCATTATCATTTTTCTTATTATTTAATTCATTGAGCAAATCATTTTGCGCTTTAAGCACTTGTTCTACTTGAGTGGTAACCATAGAAGCATGTTTACTAATGAGTTTAAGTTCACCTTTAACTCTAGACATACAATCACTCAAGTGTTCAATCATATAAGCATTGCGTTTCAATTGTCTACCAACATAAGCATTGAAGTTTTCTTGTTTAACAATAAAATTATCAAACTCATCTAAGCATTGGCTAGCAGACTTATAACGAGTAATATCACCTTCATCAAATCTGTAGAGAGAATTTACCTTTACTACCTGTGTCGGGTTATCAAGACCAGGTGTTTCCTCAGCAGGCGGCAAATTAAGACCATGTATTTCTTCAATAGGAGGCAAATTCTTAACATCTTCAGCTTTAATACCTTTTTCTTTCATAGATTTCTTTGCCTCTTGCATATCTTCAGGACTGAGAAATAGAATACCCATTTTCTTCGGAGTTGGCTTAGGAGTTGGTTCAGGAAGTGTCCAATTATGTTCATTAGTCAACATATTATTCAATAGCAATTCAGCTTGATCAACTGTTCTTTCCCTGAAAATACAACCAGCACAACTATCCAGGTGGTCTCTAGAAGCATCGGTTAGTCCATTATAAAAGATATCAAGTATTTCATTTTTCTTGAGAGGATGATCAGGCATATCATTAAGTAATTGGAGAAGCCTCCCCCAAGCTTGTGGGAGACTCTCTTCTTCAATTTGCACAAAATTATACCCCCCCCCCCCCCCCCCCCCCCCCCCCCCCCCCCCCCCCCCCCCCCCCCCCCCCCCCCCCCCCCCCCTGAGCATCATGAAATTGGTGATGGAGGAAGGTTGATGATGACGATGGCGATGGATTCCCCTCTCCGGAGCACTACGCACACAACCAGGATCAAGAGAATTAAACCATGTGTTAGCATCACCCTTTAATGAGAACGGAAATAACTTAAGGATATAGTAGTAGCGAGTTTTCTCATCATTAGTGAATAGGGTGGCTATATCATTTAATTTAGTAAGATGTGCCACAACAGTTCCAGATTCATAGCCATTAAAAGGATCAGATTCAACCAAAGTAATTATCTCAGGATTGACAGACAAATCATAATCCTTATCAGTAACACAGATAGCTGAAGTAGCAAAAGCAGTGTCATATTTCATTCTAGCATTCAAAGACTTTTCTTTCAGCTTAGCTAATAATTTCTTAAGATCATTCCTACCATTGCAAGAAAGAAAGTCTCTAGCAGTTTCTTCATCCATAACATAACCCTCAGGCACAACAGGCAATTCATATCTAGGGGAGAATCTTCATCATCACTTTCATCAATATTACCAGTTTCAATAATTTCATTCTCTCTAGCCCTAGCAAGTTGTTCATCGAGAAATTCACCTAGTGGCACAGTAGTATCAAGCATAGAAGTAGTTTCATCATAAGCATCATGCATAGCAGAAGTGGCATCATCAATAACATGCGACATATCAGAATTAACAGCAGAAGCAGGTTTAGGTGTCGCAAGCTTACTCAAAACAGAAGGTGAATCAAGTGCAGAGCTAGATGGCAGTTCCTTACCTCCCCTCGTAGTTGAGGGAAAAATCTTAGTTCTTTCATCTTTCAAGTTCCTCATAGTGACCAGCAGATATAAATCCCAAGTGACTCAAAGAATAGAGCTATGCTCCCCGGCAACAGCGCCAGAAAATAGTCTTGATAACCCACAAGTATAGGGGATCACAACAGTTTTCGAGGGTAGAGTATTCAGCCCAAATTTATTGATTCGACACAAGGGTCGCCAAAGAATATTCTCAAGTACTAGCAGTTGAGTTGTCAATTCAACCACACCTGGATAACTTAATATCTGCAGCAAAGTATTTAGTAGCAAAGTAGTATGGATGTAACGGTAACGGTGGCAAAAGTAACAGTAGTAGTTTTGTAGTAATTGTAACAGTGGCAACGGCAAAGTAACTAAGCAAAGAGCAATATGTGAAAAGCTCGTAGGCATTGGATCGGTGATGGAGAATTATGCCGAATGCGATTCCTCATGCAATAGTTATAACATAGGGTGACACAGAACTAGCTCCAATTCATCAATGTAATGTAGGCATGTATTCCGAATATAGTCATACATGCTTATGGAAAAGAACTTGCATGACATCTTTTGTCCTACCCTCCCGTGGCAGCGGGGTCCTATTGGAAACTAAGGGATATTAAGGCCTCCTTTTAATAGAGTACCGGACCAAAGCATTATCACTTAGTAAATACATGAACTCCTCAAACTACGGTCATCACCGGGAGTGGTCCCGATTATTGTCACTTCGGGGTTGCCGGATCATAACACATAGTAGGTGACTATTGACTTGCAAGATAGGATCAAGAACTCATATATATTCATGAAAACATAATAGGTTCAGATCTGAAATCATGGCACTCGGGCCCTAGTGACAAGCATTAAGCATAGCAAAGTCATAGCAACATCAAACTCAGAACATAATGGGTACTAGGGATCAAACCCTAACAAAACTAACTCGATTACATGGTAAATCTCATCCAACCCATCACCGTCCAGCAAGCCTATGATGGAATTACTCACGCACGGCAGTGAGCATCATGAAATTGGTGATGGAGGAAGGTTGATGATGACGATGGCGATGGATTCCCCTCTCCGGAGCCCCGAACGGACTCCAGATCAGCCCTCCCGAGAGATTAGGGCTTGGCAGCGGCTCTGTATTGTAAAACGCAATGAATCCTTCTCTCTGATTTTTTTCTCCCCGAACGTGAATATATGGAGTTGGAGTTGAGGTCGGTGGAGCACCAGGGGGCCCACGAGGCAGGGGGCGCGCCCGGGGGGTAGGCGGCGTGGATAGGGTGTGGGCCCGCTGGCCTTGATTCTTTCGCCAATATTTTTTATATATTCCAAAAATATTCTCCGTGAAGTTTCAGGTCATTCTGAGAACTTTTATTTCTGCACAAAAATAACACCATGGCAATTCTGCTGAAAACAACGTCAGTCCGGGTTAGTTCCATTCAAATCATGCAAGTTAGAGTCCAAAACAAGGGCAAAAGTGTTTGGAAAAGTAGATACGATGGAGACGTATCACTTGGCTTGTCATTTTGGTTGTGCATGATTTGAACATTTTGTGTGACGAAGATGGAGCATAGCCAAACTATATGATTTTGTAGGGATGAACTTTCTTTGGCCATGTTATTTTGAGAAGACATGATTGCTTTGTTAGTATGCTTAAAGTATTACTGTTTTTATGTCAATATTAAACTTTTGTTTTGAATCTTATGGATTTTAATATTCTTGCCACAATAAAGAAGATTACATTGATAAATATGTTAGGTAGCATTCCACATCAAAAATTCTGTTTTTATCATTTACCTACTCGAGGACGAGCAGGAATTAAGCTTGGGGATGCTTGATACGTCTCCAACGTATCTATAATTTTTGATTGTTCCATGCTATTATATTATCCATCTAGGATGTTTTATATGCATTTATATGCTATTTTATATGATTTCTAGGACTAACCTATTAACCTAGAGCCCAGTGCCAGTTTCTATTTTTTCCTTGCTTTTGAGTTTACAGAAGAGGAATACCAAACGGAGTCCAATTGACCTGACAATTTTTGTGGATTTTTGATGGACCAAAAGAAGCCCCGGGAGTAAAAGAGTTGGGCCAGAAGAGTCCCGAGCCATCCACGAGGGTGGAGGGCGCGCCCTACCCCCCGGGGCACGTCCCCCTATCTCGTGGACGACTTGGAGACCCCCCTGACATGAGACCGCCGCCAAAAATTCCTATAAATATGGAAACCCCCAGAAAGAAACCTAGATCGGGAGTTCCACTGCCGCAAGCCTCAGTAGCCACCAAAAACCAATCGGGACCCTATTTCGGCACCCTGCCGGAGGGGGGATCCATCACCGGTGGCCATCTTCATCATCCCGGCACTCTCCATGACGAAGAGCAAGTAGTTCACCCTCGGGGCTGAGGGTATGTACCAGTAGCTATGTGTTTGATCTCTCTCTCTCTCTCTCTCTCTCTCTCTCGTGTTCTTGATTCAGCACGATCTTGATGTACCGCGAGCTTTGCTATTATAGTTGTGTCATGGTTTTGTCACGGCAGATGTCCTAGAGAAAGGACTTAGTCGTGGAGCCATCGCGACGGGTTAGCTTAAAGGGGTTAAAGCGGACAAGGGACGCAGAGAGTTTATACTGGTTCGGCCCCTTGCGGTGAAGGTAAAAGCCTACGATCCAGTTGTTATGGGATTGCTAGGTTTCGATGACCAGGGAGCGAATACGCTTTGCATGGGTCTCGAGTTGTCCTTATATACATGGGTTGACGCCCGTCAGTTTACAGGATCCCGAGGCCGGCTCATAATTGTGTCCGGCCCGGTCTCTGCTCTTTCTATCTTACAACACAAGTTACATATCATTGTCGGTTTATGTCTACAGGCTTTAACCCGCCTTTGGGCCATGGGCCTCCATAAAGCGCCATCATCTTCATCTTCTTGGGCTTCAAATATAGATAACTTGTTATGGGGATAACCCGGCCTCTCCTGGCTGGTTTATACCCAGTAGTAATATCCCCAACATTAGGCCCCAGATTGATTTGAACTGGTTCATGTCAATCTTCAACACTTGAGAAAAATTCCTCCTTCATCATTTTCACAGAAATCTTGTAAACCGCCATGACATCATCTTCCAGGATCATGATAAACCACCATGACATCACCTGCTATTAAAGATTGCATATAGCTCACCTTCATTAATAAATCTCCGACAATCGAGGCGACATAGCTGTCACATATCTCATTTTTAGGCTCCTCGATTCTCGCGCCTGTCACTTATCCATTCACCTTATAAATAAGGCCGAGGGGTCCTTTTCACTTTTCCCCTTCGTGCCCCTTCACATCATCCTCTTCCTCACGCCGCCCGAACGTTGGAGCTCCGCCGCCGCCATCGACCGTCGCTTCCGCCCCAACGTTGGCCGCTGCATCAACCTAACCGTACCAGAGAAACGCGGCGCTCCTCCGCTGTTCCGTCAGCATCAGTAAGTTCCTCCTTTCCTTGCCTTAGATCCACCATTAGGGTTTCGGTGTTCATCAGAGTTCATTAGAGCTTTGGCGCCGTTCTTCCCTGCGCTTCTTAATAGCATCATCAGCTAGTTCGGATCTGATACTTCTTGTGCGGCCGTAGCCATAATCCCCTTTTTCCTCATTAGAACATCTTCGTTATATAGGAAAACTCATCTAAACCTGATGAACTGCTTAAGCACCTGAAGTTTAAGTCTGAATATACTCTAGCTTTTGGTCATACTGCAGATCTGAAATTATCATGCCAACTTGTGAAACTTGTTTTTCCATCACTTAAGTATTTTTAGATCTGTACCTTTCATACCAATATAGGCGGTTTATCTTTTTGAAAAATGATAATCCGGTAGGTACCATTAGTCCCCTCTTAAACCACCGATTCATTTATCTCTGCACCTTCTCCATTGTCATACTCCGGTTTAGTAATATGAAACTCCAGTTTTGCAATATCAGACTCCAGTTTAACAATATGCATATACCTCTGTTTCTGCTTATCTTGCATTACTATATGCTTGTCCATCATAAATCTTAAACCAGCAATAACCATGTTTCAGCTTTCCATTGAAATGGCCAAACAAGTTTATGAGTGCAACTGGGTTCCTTCCCGGGTTACGGAAGCACATCTAGAGGGATGTGTCGCCACTGGTGCTTTAGCAAAGAAAGAAGTTATCCAGTGGAGGGTTCCTGGTCCGGAGAATCCTCCTGGACCTAAAGATGGAGAAGTAGTCATGTTCGCTGACCATTTGGGCCGAGGCTTTAGCCCTCCCGGTTCAAAAAATTTCCGCGATGTGCTTGCCAGTTTCCAACTCCACCCTCAAGATATTGGACCGAACTCTGTGTCCAATATTTGCAATTTCCAAGTATTTTGTGAGGCCTATCTTCAAGAAGAGCCCACAGTTGAACTGTTCAAGGATTTATTTTATTTAAACCGTCGCACAGAGTTCACAGACGGACCCAACACTGAGCTTGGTGGGATGGCGATTCAAAAGAGGAAGGATGTCAGCTTCCCTCACACCAAGCTTCATAGTCACCCCAAGGACTGGAATCAGACTTGGTTTTACTGCAAAGACACATCTCTGACTGACGAAAATCCTCTGCCGGGTTACTGCCCTCACCGGCTTAGCAACACTCATCCATTTCCTCAGAGGCTGACTGCCAAAGAACGGTCCAATTATGCACCGCAACTGTCAAAACTCAAAGCCTTTATGGCAAACGGCTTAACAGGTGTTGACTTTGTCCGCTGCTGGATATCTTGGAGTGTTCTGCCTTTAAGCCGGCGCCCCGGTTTAATGTATGAGTACACAGGGGACCTAAAAGACCCTCAATGACATATCGACATTCAGCTAACAGAAGCTGAAGTTACTGAGGCAGTCAAGAAAATACTGAATGAACCGAAGGCTATCTGCAGCCGGACCGGATTAAGTCCTTTCTGCACCTCCAACAAACCGCCAGCTGTAAGAATCATATAACTTGCTTGTTTTCAGCTTAATCCTTTGAAATACTCTCTCAAAATTTTGTCCATCTTTGCCAGGGTGGTGATCCATTCTGGAAGAAGAAGCCACAAGATAAACCAGCAAAACCGCAAGATAAACCGGCAAAGCCACTTCGCCCGAAGACCAAGGTTGTTAAAAAACCTGCCAAGAAAAGGACCACTACGTCTTCTGAGCCAAACGCAGATGCCGATGAGGCTAATCAGGACTCAGAGGTAGAACTTGACTCTCTTGGTTCATTTTTCATACATCTCATTGACAATGACTATTATCAGGACGACGCTGAAGGCAGTCAAGCTGATGACGTTGAGGTAATTATCCTTTCCTCCAATTCAGATCCTCTGCCAACATCA
Source organism: Thinopyrum obtusiflorum (assembly GCA_036873465.1). Lineage (NCBI taxonomy): Eukaryota > Viridiplantae > Streptophyta > Magnoliopsida > Poales > Poaceae > Thinopyrum > Thinopyrum obtusiflorum. Next base: position 41,394 of record JAAAWM010011495.1, on the reverse strand, counting down.
AAAATCCGTCGAGCAAACCGGAAAGTAAAATTTTCTCACCCCCTTGCTCACTTGGACCCAAACTTTCTTTTGAAGACGCAGCAACACGAAGCTCGCCGCACAACCCGGCACAGCGGCCAGGTAGTTACCTCCGCCGGTTTACGGAATACTCCGGTTCGGAAACGCCGATCAGAGGTCTCTTATACTCTTGATACTTCTTGCCCCAAGGCAGGTTGTTTCTGGCAGCCTCTTAATCCGTCTGATTCAAATTATCAGGGAACACCTCACTCATCCTCTGGCGAGTCAACTGCCACACAGCTTCCAGCCCTCAAGACAGTCCCTGGGTGAGTCATACCTTTAAACTTATTTTCAATGCTTTATGCTTTACACAATTTATTGACTTTTATATTTGTTCTTCAGTGCCAAGCCAAGACCCAGCAAGAAGGCTCGGTTAAATAAACCGGCTGACGATAATGTGGTTGCTGAACCGGAAAAAACTCCAGATCCAGAAGAAACTGATGCTGATGCCATGCTTAATGATCTGCCGCCTCAAGACCATGACTTGTTTACTGAACAAGTAGAAATTGACACCACAAGCCATGCTGACAAACCGACTAGCCTGGTCCGACTTGATGATAAATCGGCCAGTCCAGCTAAGGCTACTGATAAACCGCCAACTCCAGTGAAGGCTGCTGATGATAAAGATGATGATGTTATGATTACCGGCGTCAGCCACACCGCTCCTGGCAACCCGGTCGCTTTATCCAAGCATAGCGCCAAGGACGAGCTTTCTGCTATGGGCAAGGGTAAATGGAACACTGATTTTTCCAGCTACGCCCATCTCAACGCCCAAGACATTCACTCTGGCTTCTTGAACCGTCTGTATACCAGCCGTGACTATGAAGCCGGTTTAGTAAATCTGATGAAGGAGCGATATGAGGTAACCACACAACTATTTCTCTTATGTCCAATTTCAAATATCAACTCCAGTAGCCCCCAAGTGATGGTTTATGATGTCAATCTAAACCGGGACTTAGTAATAACTTAACTTTGCATGTTTAACCTCCAGGGACCGGGTTATCACTTTAAGATGAACCGGTATTTTAAAATTGCAACACTGTATCTTTCACTGATGTAGCCCCCAGGGCCGGTTTATCTTTTTAAAGATGAACCGGGACTATAGAAGAATTCTCATATCAGTATTTTGAGCAAACATACATTAGCCCCCAAGTGCCAAGAGTAATACTTGTATTGCGTGTGGGACTTGTAGAAATTTCTGACAATGAGCAAATAGGCATTAGCCCCCAAGTATCATGTGCATAACTTGTTATGTGCTTGATACTTCAAATATGTACTGTGAACTTATGATATGTCTGTCTTTATAGGCTGAGCTGAGCAAGAAGGAAACTCAAATCTCTGATCTGCAAGAAAACATCAAGTCCCGGCAAGCAGAAACCTCTAAGGCAAAAGATGAGCTGACCAGTGCCCTAGCCGCCATGGAAAAATTGAAGGAGAGTTTCAACAAGGAACGGGCGGATTGGGACACAGAAAAATCCACATTGCAAAAAAGAGCCGAGGACGCAGAAGCAGCTCGTAAACCGGTGGTAGATGAGCTTACTGGTGTAAAACGGCAAGTCCATGCCATGACTGCTGCTGTGTTCGGTAAATATCCTGGCTTTAAATTTTCATCATATCACCCCAAGCATTGCCGGTTTACTGATATTTCTAATGATGCAGGAACTCGCATTAGCCATCTAGGCTCTAATGTGCAGAAAAAGTTGAAGGCTGCCTATACTCTGATAGAGCAATTATATACCGGTGCGCAACGAATTATTTGCACTGCTTCTCACAACAAACCGCCACCAACTTTAATCAAGGAGACCCTAGAAAGGCTGTCAATGCTGCCTGCCCGGGTAGAAGAGCTAAAGAGATTGGCTGCAAGAGCCGGTGCTCTGACCGCGCTAACCCGGGCAAAGGCATGGGTGCCCGATCTTGATCCGGAGGATGTCAGCAAAGGCTATCCGAGCTTAAAAGAAGACGGATCAGAATTTGGCAATGATGACCTCCGAGCCATAAACCGTGAAGTACGTCCACTGGCTTGCCAATTAGCTGAAGAAGCTGATCTTTCACATTATCAGGCGAGTTATGACGTCAACAACAAACGGGTTGCTGCACCAACTCCTGAAGTTCAAAATCTCATCCCGCCAATTCGTAAGCACACCTATGCCCCTGACATTGAACCGTCCACCCTTATCAGTGATGAAGCTGTGTTCCAAGACCTAACTGGGATTGATTGGGCAACTATTGACTTCCAACCACTGGGTAGAGACGAAGAGGATGAACCGGTGCAAGATGATCCGCAGCCGTCAGGTCATGCTGGTGATGAATCTTGATCCGGAGGCCGGTTCAAACTTCCACGTGCTGCAATACTTGTCGGGAAAATAATTATCCTTTTGGGCACTGAAACGCCTTGTAATAGGCTAGTTAAAAACACTTGGTCTGCTATGCCATCGTGCATACTTATTTGTGCCTGATACTTGTTCCTCTGCCATGCTTAAGACATATGATGTTCATAATCCATAGATGCTTCTGCATATAAGAAGTTGAAAGTGTCCTGGCGATTTATCGCCGGACGGGTCATGATGCCCAGATATATAGCCATGGTTTATAACCAAGGCTGTAAAAAGATGATCAAATATGAAAATAAATGATACCTATGAGGGTAATAACCCCCATCTTTGAGTAATGATAACTCCTTTCATAGTGTGCCGGTTTATAATAAAACCGTACCGGGTTGTGATAAACACCGGATTAACCATTCATAATACTGGCGACTTGTAGTCAAAAACCAGACCGGGTTAAGAAACACCGGATTATAAGTAATCAAGTACTAACAACTTGTAGTTGATAGTCAATCCGGGTTAAGGATCGCCGGTTTACCGAAAACATCATAAATCTCATCAAAGGAGAAATTTTTTGGCAAATAAAAGCATATAAAAACTCGTAGTCGAGGCTTTTCACGGGCTGCCAGGCCCCAAATTCGAGGCTTTTCATGGGCTGCCAGGCCACTGAGTTAAGCCATTTTGCAAAGCCTTTTAAGATGGTCCTCAATCCTTAACCAATTGTCATTTTTACTTGACAAGTTCAGGGTCTTATCAGAGTAACTTGTCAAAGTTCGACGGGTCATACCAGGTTTACCTGGGCGGAGTGACTTACTTAAGAAGGCAGGCTAACCCGGGGTTTTAGGTGTATACACCAGGCTTCCAAGCCATGGCTTGATAGCCTACTACAAGTGTAGATTCTTTGTTCATTGCGATAGCAAAGAATCCCCAAGTAATATTTTGAGCTGTGCTCAGTGGGTGCCTATGTTTGAGTTGTTCTTTTGCAACACTCTCTTTGGCCCCGAAGTAATTTAGCGTTGAGCCGATCAAGAGGTGTGACTATGGTTCGAATACGACCAAGCCCCCAAGTGATTTTTCTGGTGGCCTTGCGCCAATCAAGAGGTGTAGCTTTAGTTGAAGTACAACTAAGCCCCCAAGTGATTTTATAAAGCTTTGATAAGCTGAATCAAGGGGTAAACTGGAAGCCACTTTACGAAATAAAAGCCCCCATGTAACCACACATGATATAAGAAAAACAACAGATACCCCGCTTTAGCTGAGGCTTCGGTTTATTATATTGATCATAATATATACATTGTCATAACTATGTACATAAGCATAACCTATGGCTCAAGTATAGTAGGGCCGAAGATGAGCGATATTCCATGGCCGGTGGGTCTCCTCCTCCGATTTACGTGAGTCTTTGTGCTCTCGAACATCGATTAGGTAGTATGACCCGTTGTGCAGATTCTTGCTGACCATGAAGGGTCCTTCCCAAGGGGGGATAACTTGTGCGTATCAGTCTGATCCTGGATGAGTCGGAGCACCAGATCACCTTCTTGAAAAGTTCTGGTTCTAACCCGGCGGCTGTGATAACGACGCAGATCTTGCTGATAAATCGCCGAACGGGCTGCTGCAATGTCATGCTCCTCATCCAACAGGTCAAGTGCTTCCTATCGTGCCTTCTCATTGTCACCTTCAACATATGCTGCCACACGAGGCGAGTCATGACGGATGTCACTAGGGAGAACCACCTCCGCTCCATAAACCATGAAAAAAGGTGTATAACCCATGGATTTGTTGGGCGTGGTATTGATGCTCCATAACACAGAAGGTAACTCCTCCACCCAACAACCCAGCGTCCATTGCAAAGGAACCATAAGCCGGGGCTTGATACCTCTCAAGATCTCTTGATTGGCTCTCTCTGCTTGACCATTAGACTGGGGGTGAGCCACTGATGATACGTCAAGCCGGATGTGCTCACGTTGACAGAACTCCTTCATAGCACCTTTGGACAGATTGGTACCATTATCAGTTATAATGCTGTGTGGAAAGCCAAATCGAAAAATCACCTTCTTGATGAATTGAACCGCCGTAGCTGCATCACACTTGCTAACTGGCTCTGCTTCCACCCACCTAGTGAACTTATCAACCGCCACCAAAAGGTGGGTCTTCTTGTCCTTGGATCTCTTAAAGGGTCCAACCATATCCAGCCCCCAAGTTGCAAACGGCCAAGTAATTGGAATCATCCTCAATTCCTGGGCCGGAACATGAGCACGGCGTGAAAACTTCTGACAACCATCGCACTTTTTCACCAAGTCTTCTGCATCAGCATGAGCCGTCAGCCAATAGAAGCCATGACGAAAAGCTTTAGCCACCAGGGATTTTGAACCGGCATGATGACCACAATCCCCTTCGTGAATCTCACGCAGAATCTCACGGCCTTCGTCAGGAGACACGCAACGCTGAAACGCCCCTGTCACACTGCAATGATGTAACTCGCCATTGACAATAGTCATGGACTTGGACCGCCGGATAATCTGTCTGGCCAAGGTTTCATCCTCAGGTAACTCGCCCCGGTTCATATACGCCAAATATGGAACTGTCCAATCCGGGATAACATGAAGAGCTGCCACCAACTGAGCCTCCAGATCAGGAACAGCCAAATCCTCTTCACCAGGGAGCTGGACAGACGAATTATGCAGCACATCCAGGAAGACATTGGGTGGAACCGGCTTACGTTGGGAACCCAAGCGGCTTGAAGCATCCGCCGCTTCATTCTTCCGCCGGTCCACATGATCGACCTGATAACCTTTAAAGTGACCTGCCACAATATCCACCTCTCGACGATACGCTGCCATGAGTGGGTCCCTGGAATCCCAAGTACCGGACACTTGTTGAGCCACCAGGTCCGAGTCACCGAAGCATTTAACTCGGCTTAGATTCATCTCTTTAGCCATTCGAAGACCATGGAGTAAAGCCTCATATTCAGCTGCATTGTTAGTGCAAGGGAACATTAAACGGAGAACATAACAAAGCTTATCACCTCGTGGGGAAGTTAATACGACTCCAGCCCCCGAGCCCTCCAATTGCCTGGACCCATCAAAATGAATAGTCCAATAAGTATGATCCGGCTTCTCTTCTGGCGCCTGTAGTTCTGTCCAATCATTGATGAAATCCACAAGTGCCTGAGATTTGATTGCCGTCCGGGGCATATATTTTAATCCGTGAGGCCCAAGCTCAATAGCCCACTTAGCAATCCGGCCAGTTGCTTCCCTGTTCTGGATTATATCCCCCAAAGGAGCAGAGCTGACCACCGTGATGGGATGACCTTGGAAATATTGCTTAAGCTTCCGGCTTGCCATGAAAACTCCATACACCAGCTTCTGCCAATGCGGGTACCTTTGCTTGGACTCAATAAGTACCTCACTGATATAATAAACCGGCCGTTGAACCGGATACTCCTTTCCGGCCTCCTTGCGCTCCACCACAATAGCCAAGCTAACAGCCCGGGCGTTAGCTGCCACATATAGCAACAACGGCTCCTTATCAACAGGAGCAGCAAGAACCGGCGGATTAGCAAGCTGCTGCTTTAAGTCCTCAAATGCTTCATTGGCGGTGTTACTCCAGACGAAGTTATCCGTTTTCTTCAGCATCTGATATAAAGGAATGGCCTTCTCACCAAGGCGACTGATAAACCGGCTCAACGCGGCAATCCGGCCTGCCAGGCGTTGAACATCATTGATACACTTCGGTTTAGCCAAAGAAGTTATAGCCTTGATTTTCTCCAGATTAGCTTCGATGCCTCTGTTAGATACCAGAAAGCCCAAGAGCTTGCCTGCCGGTACACCAAAGACACACTTGGCCGGATTAAGCATCATTTTATAAACCCGAAGGTTATCAAAAGTCTCCTTCAAGTCATCAATCAATGTCTCCTCCTTTCTGGATTTTACCACAATATCATCCACATAGGCATGAACATTGCGGCCGATCTGATCATGAAGACAATTCTGCACACACCGTTGATAAGTCGCCTGGGCACTCTTGAGCCCAAAGGGCATAGACACATAGCAGAAGGCTCCAAAGGGAGTTATGAAGGCTATCTTCTCCAGGTCCTTAACTGCCATTTTAATCTGATGGTAACCAGAATACGCATCCAAAAAGCTCAGACGCTCGCAACCCGCCGTAGCATCAATGATTTGATCAATACGCGGGAGGGCAAAAGGATCTGCTGGACAAGCCTTGTTGAGATCTGTATAGTCCACACACATGCGCCAAGTGCCGTTCTTCTTAAGCACCAGCACTTGATTAGCCAACCATTCAGGATGAAACACTTCGATGATAAATCCAGCCGCCAAGAGCCTGGCCACTTCCTCACCAATAGCCTTGCGTCTTTCTTCATTGAACCGGCGAAGAAATTGCTTGACCGGTTTATACTTGGGATCGACATTGAGAGTGTGCTCAGCGAGTTCTCTTGGTACACCTGGCATGTCAGAAGGCTTCCACGCAAAGATGTCCCGGTTCTCACGGAAGAACTCGATGAGCGCGCCTTCCTATTTTGGATCCAAATTAGCGCTGATGCTAAACTGCTTGGATGAATCACCGGGAATGAAATCAACAAGCTTAGTCTCATCAGCCGATTTAAACTTCAAGGCCGGATCATGCTCTGTAGTGGGCTTTTTCAAAGAAGTCATATCCGCCGGATCAACATTATCTTTGTAGAACTTCAACTCCTCTGTTGTGCAAACTGACTCAGCATAAGCCGCATCACCTTCTTCACATTCCAAAGCGATCTTATGACTCCCATGAACCGTGATGGTCCCCTTCTGACCCGGCATCTTGAGCTTCAGATAGACATAACAGGGCCTTGCCATGAACTTAGCATAAGCCGGCTGTCCAAACAGGGCATGATACGGGCTCTTGTTTTTCACCACTTCAAAAGTCAATGTCTCTGACCTTGAATCATGCTCATCTCCAAAAGCAACCTCCAGAGCTATCTTACCAACGGGATACACCGATTTACCAGGCACCACACCATGGAAGACCGTGTTGGACGGTTTAAGATTTTTATCTGTTAATCCCATGCGACGGAAGGTTTCATAATAAAGGATATTGATACTACTCCCCCCATCCATGAGTACTTTGGTGAACTTATAACCACCAACCTGAGGTGCCACCACCAATGCCAAGTGTCCCGGATTATCAACCCGAGGTGGATGATCCTCTCGACTCCACACAATAGGCTGTTCAGACTAGCGTAAGTAACGGGGCACCGCCGGTTCAACGGAGTTTACTGCCCTCTTATGAAGCTTCTGATCGCGCTTGCACAGGCTAGTGGTGAAGACATGATACTGCCCACTATTCAACTGCTTCGGATTGCTCTGATAACCCGATTGCTGCTATTGCTGCTAATTACCCTGATGATTATAACCACCTTGGTTGCCCTGATTGCCTTGATTGTTATGTCCGCTTTGATTACCGTGAAAACCTAAACCGGAATTACCTCCGCCGTAACCCGGCCCATGAGATCCGGGGCCTGAACTGCCGCCCGGTCCATGATCATACCGAAAAAAGTCAGAATTTTTGAACTCCTGCATGATATAACAATCCTTCCAGAGGTGCGTAGCCGGTTTGTCCTGTGACCCGTCCTTTGGGCAAGGCTGGTTTAACAGATAAGACAGGCGCTCCGGATTGGGGCTCGGTCCTCCGCTACACCGGGGTGGTTTACCCTTACGCCGCTGGCCCTTGTCCTGCGTGTTGGTATTAGCTACAAAGTCTAAACTGTTATCCGCTTTACATTTACCATTATTTCCATGACCCGCCGGGTTATGCTACTGCCCCTTGGTGTTGCCGCTCTTCTTTTCCTTCCCTGTCTTGTCATTGTCAGACTCGGGGTCCTTGGTACTATCAGAGTCGGTATACTTTACCAGAGCTGCCATAAGCGTTCCCATGACATTACAATGACGTTTGAGCCATCCCAACTTCAACTTCAGGGGTGCAAACCGGCAATTGCCTTCCAATGTTAAAACTGCTGTATCAGCGTTGATGCGGTCCGATGAATGCAAAATCTCTGAAACCCGGCGCACCCAACGGGTTGTTGATTCTCCTTCCTCCTGGACACAGGCAGCTAAGTCCACAATTGACATGGGCTGCTTGTATGTATCCTTGAAATTCTGGATAAACCGGGCCCTTAATTCGGCCCATGACCCAATAGAGTTAGCCGGCAAATTCTTCAGCCAAGTGCGGGCTGTCCCCTCCAGCATCATGGTGAAGTATTTAGCACATGCCGCATCGTCCACATCCAGCATCTCCATTGCCATCTCATAGCTTTCAACCCATGACTCGGTGGATAAATCGGTGGTGTAATTCGGCACTTTGCGTGGGCCCTTGAAATCCTTGGGCAGGTGCACGTTGCGCAGCGCTGGGACGAGACACGGCACTCCCAAAGAACTGGAAGTAACCCCTGGTTCCACCGATGTGGTTGGACGAACCGGAGTAAGTTGGCGGGCTTCATGTTGCGTCGCTAACTTGGCCTCTCGACGTGCCCTAGCGCGATCCACCACATCCTGAGCATCACCACCGCCACCCGCCGGGTTATGGCCATGGGGCGGATTACGGTTTCGCGCATTGCTTGACACGGCCGGTTCATCGATATGCCTGCTATCCCCCCCCCCCCCCCCCCCCCCCCCCCCCCCCCCCCCCCCCCCCCCCCCCCCCCCCCCCCCCCCCCCCCCCCCCCCCCCCCCCCCCCCCCCCCCCCCCCCCCCCCCCCCCCCCCCCCCCCCCCCCCCCCCCCCCCCCCCCCCCCCCCCCCCCCCCCCCCCCCCCCCCCCCCCCCCCCCCCCCCCCCCCCCCCCCCCCCCCCCCCCCCCCCCCCCCCCCCCCCCCCCCCCCCCCCCCCCCCCCCCCCCCCCCCCCCCCCCCCCCCCCCCCCCCCCCCCCCCCCCCCCCCCCCCCCCCCCCCCCCCCCCCCCCCCCCCCCCCCCCCCCCCCCCCCCCCCCCCCCCCCCCCCCCCCCCCCCCCCCCCCCCCCCCCCCCCCCCCCCCCCCCCCCCCCCCCCCCCCCCCCCCCCCCCCCCCCCCCCCCCCCCCCCCCCCCCCCCCCCCCCCCCCCCCCCCCCCCCCCCCCCCCCCCCCCCCCCCCCCCCCCCCCCCCCCCCCCCCCCCCCCCCCCCCCCCCCCCCCCCCCCCCCCCCCCCCCCCCCCCCCCCCCCCCCCCCCCCCCCCCCCCCCCCCCCCCCCCCCCCCCCCCCCCCCCCCCCCCCCCCCCCCCCCCCCCCCCCCCCCCCCCCCCCCCCCCCCCCCCCCCCCCCCCCCCCCCCCCCCCCCCCCCCCCCCCCCCCCCCCCCCCCCCCCCCCCCCCCCCCCCCCCCCCCCCCCCCCCCCCCCCCCCCCCCCCCCCCCCCCCCCCCCCCCCCCCCCCCCCCCCCCCCCCCCCCCCCCCCCCCCCCCCCCCCCCCCCCCCCCCCCCCCCCCCCCCCCCCCCCCCCCCCCCCCCCCCCCCCCCCCCCCCCCCCCCCCCCCCCCCCCCCCCCCCCCCCCCCCCCCCCCCCCCCCCCCCCCCCCCCCCCCCCCCCCCCCCCCCCCCCCCCCCCCCCCCCCCCCCCCCCCCCCCCCCCCCCCCCCCCCCCCCCCCCCCCCCCCCCCCCCCCCCCCCCCCCCCCCCCCCCCCCCCCCCCCCCCCCCCCCCCCCCCCCCCCCCCCCCCCCCCCCCCCCCCCCCCCCCCCCCCCCCCCCCCCCCCCCCCCCCCCCCCCCCCCCCCCCCCCCCCCCCCCCCCCCCCCCCCCCCCCCCCAAAGGGGTTAAAGCGGACAAGGGACGCAGAGAGTTTATACTGGTTCGGCCCCTTGCGGTGAAGGTAAAAGCCTACGATCCAGTTATTGTGGGATTGCTAGGTTTCGATGACCAGGGAGCGAATATGCTTTGCCTGGGTCTCGAGTTGTTGTCTGTTGTCCCTTAAACCGCCGCCGGGTCGTCCCCTTATATACATGGATTGACGCCCGTCGGTTTACAGGATCCCGAAGCCGGCTCATAAACATGTCCGGCCCGGTCTCTGCTCTTTCTATCTTACAACACAAGTTACATATCATTGTCGGTTTATGTCTACAGGCTTTAACCCGCCTTTGGGCCATGGGCCTCCATAAAGCGCCATCATCTTCGTCTTCTTGGGCTTCAAATATAGATAACTTGTTATGGGGATAACCCGGCCACTCCTGGCCGGTTTATACCCAGTAGTAATATCCCCAACAAGTTGGATCTTATGATGTTTCTCCCCCTCTACTCTCTTGTAATGGATTGAGTTTTCCCATTGAAGTTATCTTATCGGATTGAGTCTTTAAGGATTTGAGAACACTTGATGTATGTCTTGCATGTGCTTAACTGTGGAGACAATGGGATATCCACATGATCTACTTGATGTATGTTTTGGTGATCAACTTGCGGGTTCAGTGACCTTGTGAACTTATGCATAGGGGTTGGCACACATTTTCGTCTTGACTCTCCGGTAGAAACTTTGGGGCACTCTTTGAAGTTTCTTTGTGTTGGTTGAAAAGATGAATCTGAGATTGTGTGATGCATATCATATAATCATACCCACGGATACTTGAGGTGACATTGGAGTATCTAGGTGACATTAGGGTTTTGGTTGATTTGTGTCTTAAGGTGTTATTTTAGTATGAACTCTAGGATAGATCGAACGGAAACAATAGCTTCGTGTTATTTTACTACGGACTCTTGAATAGATCGATCAGAAAGGATAACTTTGAGGTGGTTTCGTACCCTACAATAATCTCTTCGTTTGTTCTCCGCTATTAGAAACTTTGGAGTGACTCTTTGTTGCATGTTGAGGGATAGTTATATGATCCAATTATGTTATTATTGTTGAGAGAACATGCACTAGTGAAAGTATGAACCCTAGGCCTTATTTCCTAGCATTGCAATACCTTTTACGCTCACTTTTACCACTTGCTACCTTGCTGTTTTTATATTTTGAGATTACAAAAACCTATATCTACCATCCATATTGCACTTGTATCACCATCTCTTTGCCGAACTAGTGCACCTATACAATTTACCATTGTATTGGGTGTGTTGGGGAGACAAGAGACTCTTTGTTATTTGGTTGCAGGGTTGTTTGAGAGAGACCATCTTCATCCTACGCCTCCCATAGATTGATAAACCTTAGGTCATCCACTTGAGGGAAATTTGCTACTATCCTACAAACCTCTGCACTTGGAGGCCCAACAACGTCTACAAGAAGAAGGTTGTGTAGTAGACATCAGGGTGGACCAGTGCTTAGGTGTTGTTCTTACTTGAACAAGCCTCCTACTTATGATTAACCCTCCCGCAAGCATCCACAACTACGAGAAAAGTATTAAGAATAAATTGTAACACTACTAGGGAAAACCCTAGTAGTAGCGCTTGTTTTGTAGCTAGCAGTAGCGCTTGTACAAGCGCTACCACTAAGGCGCTATAGCTAACTTTTAGCAGTAGCGCTGGAATGCCAGCGCTACTGCTATACCTAGTTAGCAGTAGCGCTTTCTTTGTGAAAGCGCTACAGATAAGTGTAAGTAGGAGTAGCGTTTCTTTAGAAAAGCGCTGCTGCTAACTTTTCCTGTATTTTTGGAAATACAGCATATTTTCATTGTGGTTTTATATACAGTACTTTCATCATATGATTTTATGACCATCATTAGTTATTATATATAACAGTGGGTGAAATGAACGTGGAGTAGATTCAAGTGGAGGCAACATGTGTGGTGCATGTCGAAAGTACTTTTAATCCAAACTTGATCTAGTTTGGACTAGTAGTACTTTCGAGGTGCACCACATGTTGCCTCCACTTGAATCTAATCCATGTTCATTTCACCTATTGATATATATAATAACTCATCATGCTCATATAACAACTTAGCATCATGCATCATCGATCATAATAATAAATAACTCATCATTGTTATCATAATAACAAGTCCTACTCATCATCATCGATCATACAACTTCTACTCGATACCACATCATCATCATAGTCATCTAACCAATCCTACTTAGTTGTTCTTAGCACATGATCATGAGTATTAGCTAGGACCTACTACCTTCTCTTAGGTAAAATAGCATAAAACAAGATAGCCCCTGACTCTCCATTATGGAGAATGGAGATTATCCTGTCTCCGATTCTTGCCTTTCGCACAATGTTGCTTCCAAGAACCTCCTTACGACTGTCCATACATTTTTTCCATTCTTTGATTACCATGTGTTCACCGGTTTTAGAAATCCGATATGGACAGGTGAGATTCATAGGATGACCTGGCTGTATGTTCAAAACATCAAGGTGACCATTCTGAAACATCAGATGAGGCACACAATCCTCCGGGATTTTCTGTTGAAAAACATAGTAATCACTTCATAGTTAGCAATGTAGTTCAGTTTTAGAAGTCTGCAAAAGATGCACAGATGTCTTAATAGTAAAAAAATCTTACCATGGCATCTCCATGGATGTTACCGTGGTTCAACACATGCACTAGTGGCACGTATTGACCATAATGTGGAGGAGTTTGATAATACATATTGTAATTCTCAAGTTTAGTACAAAATGCGATCAGATGATTTTTCTCCTGATAAGTTAATTGGGAGCCATCGGTGTAGTAGGTTCTGTCTAACATCTTCCGCACATTGTTTGAAGAATGAAAATAAGCTATCAATGGAAATAAGCTGTCAACTATTTTGAAATAAACAATATAAATTAGTTAATAACTATGTTTGAGAAACTCACATAGTGGTAGAATTGGAAGCATATCAACAAGGACCCAAATGTCCATATTGTCTTGCTCGATGTCAGGATCACCAAGATCCATGGTGACAAGCATACCCTCATAAAAACCATACATCTTGCAAAGTGCTTCCCAATTTGTGCAACCAAAATGGGCTACGCTCTCAGAATTGTACATATTTACTTCAAAATCCATACCATGATGTGTCCTTAGCTGAATTTTCTTTTTTTCGAAACTTTCATGGCCTTCAAAACCTATACTCTCCAAGACATAGCGTCTTGCATGGCAAGGGATAAGCTAGTAGAATTGTAAAAGATGAAAATTACACGTTGAAATAGTTGAGGTCGTGCTTAATTATGAAAAAATGCGCTTGACGTCGTTGCGTACCGTTTCAACATCGAAGGTCTCCTGGAGCTTAATGCTGAAGTGCCGACCTTCGTCCAGGTGAGGCCTGTCGCACAGACCCCGGTCGTCGTTGCACTAGTCGCACTCCCCCGAAAGACTTTCGTCGTTCGAGTACGACATTTCCTTGGTTCATAATTCAAAGATTAAACTTGTACAATTCAATATATGTACTAAAAAAATTAAATTAGATCATTATTATTCATCACGGGTTGACTATCAGTCTGCCGAGTCTTTTTCTTGACTATCGGTGTATACATTCGACCGTTGGTGATGATCGCTCCTCCTTTCATCCCCGAGCTCATTACACCAAAATGTCTAGCACACGGGAACAAAGGAGAAGCGACCCCCACGACAACAGTCAGGATTTCTCGTCCTCTCATATGTGGTGGAGACTCTCACTCACTGATTCCTCCCTGACATTTGCGACCGTCGGTGATGGTTGTTACTCCTCCTTCCCCTAGTGCATAACAAAGGTCTAGCACCTGGAGAAAAAGGAGAAACGACCCCCACGACAACAGTCAGGATTCTTCATCCTCTCTCAGATATGGTGGATACACTCCCTCACTGATTTTTCGACCGTCGGTGATGGAGCCTCGACAAACTTAAAGTCAACCCGAATTGTTGTTTAATTATTTTTCTAGAAAATCCAGGCCACTCGATATTTCCTACATATTCTAGCACAAGTCATGCCAGAATTCATGGAAAAATCCGGCATGACCTTTGCTAAAAAAGGACATATCGAGCGCCTGAAATTTGCCGGAATGGAAATTAATCAACACTCCGGCAAAACATAGGCCACTATAGGAGGTGTAACCTGCAAACATGGCTGGCCACTTGGGCAAGCACATATCCTATTTGAGCAACACAAGATATACATGTTTATAGCTACATCATATGAGCATTCAAACTTGATGGAGTAGTTTTCCTATTTGAGCATTCAATAAGCAAAACCAAATCGTAAAATAAATTAGTATTCAAATTAGCATTCATTCAATAAGAAAAACTAAATCATCTTTTTCGTCCGTACATCGTCGAATATTATGACTAATACATCTCGAATAGTATCATACATATAACGTCACTAATACAGCTAAAACCCTAGCGAACGACGGGTATCAGCGCGGGCGGTGGACACCCAAAGAGAAGGAACCATCATAGGATCATAGCTCCAGTGAGATCCCTGAAGAACCTGCCCTCCAACGCAACCATGTAGCGACGGACGTGCTCGTCCTCCTCGCTGACACGGTGACGTACTACCTCCGCGGGGTCCTCAAGCCTCCGCACCGTCACTGGCCCACGCGGCCGCCACCAAAGAAGGTTCGGGTCAACGATGGGCTAGCTCCTCACCAAGCTGAGCCCCCCCGGAAGGTAGCACCTCCCAGTACCAGCCTTGTGGAGCCCAATCGCGAACATGGCCCCTCTGATCAAGCAGGCCTCCTCCGCCGAGTCGACGACGAGGATGCGGGATAGGCATCGTTGACGTCGATGCGGGAATAATTACTTTAACTGAAAAAATAACAACAAATGTGACACCTAAAACACCTAAATTCTATTAACTACACCTAATTAAACACCTACATTTTGAACATGATTCGATCATAACTAGGGTTCATACTACATTATCCCCCCCCCCCCCCCCCCCCCCCCCCCCCCCCCCCCCCCCCCCCCCCCCCCCCCCCCCCCCCCCCCCCCCCCCCCCCCCCCCCCCCCCCCCCCCCCCCCCCCCCCCCCCCCCCCCCCCCCCCCCCCCCCCCCCCCCCCCCCCCCCCCCCCCCCCCCCCCCCCCCCCCCCCCCCCCCCCCCCCCCCCCCCCCCCCCCCCCCCCCCCCCCCCCCCCCCCCCCCCCCCCCCCCCCCCCCCCCCCCCCCCCCCCCCCCCCCCCCCCCCCCCCCCCCCCCCCCCCCCCCCCCCCCCCCCCCCCCCCCCCCCCCCCCCCCCCCCCCCCCCCCCCCCCCCCCCCCCCCCCCCCCCCCCCCCCCCCCCCCCCCCCCCCCCCCCCCGCCGGAGAGGGAGGAGGAGGATCGGAGGGGGCCGCCGGCGGAGAGGGAGGAGAGAAGAGGGCCGTGGGAGGAGGGAGAGAGGAGGGCAGCGAGAGGAGGAGGGAGGGAGGGAGGCAGATACCTTGGCGGGGCGTCGGCGGCGACGGCAGGCGACGTGCAGCGAGTGAGAGTGTGTGAGGGAGAGTGAGGGACGCGCGCGGGGCGCTGGGTGTGGATAAGGTAAGCATAGTAGTAGCGCTGTTTAGGAATAAACGCTACTGCTATTTAGCAGTAGCGCTCGTCAAAGGACAGCTCTATTGCTATGTACAATAGCAGTAGTGCTTTTTAATTACGAGCGCTACTAGTATACCTACACTGCCATGCAACCGTTGGAAACTATAGTAGTAGCATTTTTTATAACAAAAGCGCTACTGCTACATGAATAGTAGCAGCGCTCTTCAGTGACAAGCACTACTGTTCTTTAGCAGCAGCGCTTTCTTATAAAAAGCGCTACTACTGAGCTCCTGTGTATAAGCATTTCCCTAGTAGTGTAACCATAGCATAAAACTTTTGGATCCGATCGGTCCCTTACAGAATTGTGCATAAACTGGGGTTTAAGCTTCTGTCACTCTCACAACCCATCATCTAATTGATACTCCACAATGCATTACCTTAGGCCCAAATATGGTGAAGTGTCATGTAGTCGACGTTCACATGACACCACTAAGGGAATCACAACATACATACGATCAAAATATCAAACACATATCAAGTTCACATGATTACTTACAACATGATTTCTCCCGTGACCTCAAGAACAAAACTAACTACTCACAAATGATAATCATGCTCAGGAACAGAGGGTTATTAAATAGCATATTGGATCCAAACATATAATCTTCCACCAAATAAACCATATAGTAATCAACTACAAGATGTAATCAACACTACTAGTCACCCAGAAGCACCAATCTATAGTTCCAGTAACAAGATAGAATACAAGAGATGAACTAGGGTTTGTGATGAGATGGTGTTGTTGAAGATGTTGATGGAGATTGCCCTCCCCAAGATGGGAGAGTTGTTGGTGATGATGATGACGATTATTTCCCCCTCCGGGAGGGAAGTTCCTCCGACGAAATCGCTCCACTGGAGGGCAAAAGTGCTCCTGCCCAAGTTCCACCTCGAGACGGTGGCGCTTCGTCCCGAAAGTCCTCTCCTTATTTTTTCTAGGTCAAAATGACCTATATACCAGAAGATGGGGACCGGAGGTGGGCCTGGGTGAGCACAACCGACCAGGGCGCGCCTGGGCTCCCTAGCGCGCCCAGGTGGGTTGTGCCCACCTGGTGGGCCCCCTCTGGTACCTATTTTCTCTAATATTCATCATATGTTCCTTAAAAATTCTTCATGAAGTTTCAGCTTGTTTGGAGTTGTGCAGAATAGGTAGCCTGACGTAGCTTTTCCAGGTCCAGATTTCCAGCTGCCGGAATTCTCCCTCTTTGTGTGTACCTTTCATATTATGAGAGAAAAGGCAGTAGAATTACTCAAAAAAGCATTATTATGCATAAAAAGATCATAAATAGCAGTAGGAAAACATGATGCAAAATGGATGTATTAGTGGCCCCTTCTATACGGACAGCTGCGCGAGCCGTTGTTGTTGCTTGAGGAGGCCATGGTGGGCCAGCTCGCTGGGAGCCCCCAGCCTCAGCGAAAACAATCAGACTCTGAATGGTGGCTCTCCACTCATCCATCTGATCGACCACTGGCGGGAACCTTAACAGCAGTTGGGCCCACGCCATGGACTCCGTAGCAGTGCTTGGCATT
This sequence comes from Thinopyrum obtusiflorum, assembly GCA_036873465.1. Lineage (NCBI taxonomy): Eukaryota > Viridiplantae > Streptophyta > Magnoliopsida > Poales > Poaceae > Thinopyrum > Thinopyrum obtusiflorum. The sequence continues at coordinate 24,060 of JAAAWM010011495.1, read as the reverse complement.
GGTGATGATGATGTAGATCGTACCGTCGCCCGGCTTCTGACGGTGCCAGTGGAGACGGCGTCGTGCCCTCGCTGTTGTGAGCCAGCCACTTGGATGGCACGGTGACATGGTAAGGGTGCTTGAGGGCCAGTGGCTCCATTGGGTACAGTGGCTGGGTCGACCCGCTCCGGGGGAGGCACGCGCGCTGCGGTCGCTCCTATGGCAGGGGTGGCCGGAGGGCGGCAATTTGCCCCAGACCAGGTGCCACAGCTGTGGCTGTGCCCTTCGGCGAGGGGAAGAGGTATAGATGGGATAATCCCTTCGCTCGTACCTCATGGAGCATGACCACCGGTGTGTTGCTGATGATGCTCTCCTCTGGTGACTCCCGCTCCTGTTTCGGCCGCGGGGGAGGTAGTGACGACACCGCCTGTGTCGATCGCGTCCCCACAGCGCCCACATCCTCGTGGGCCTCCGCGTCCCCCACGGCGTCGGCGGCCGCGGGCGGTGGAGCCTTCGAGCTGGACGGGTGAGCCGAAGCACCGGGTTTCTTCTTGGGTGCCATAGTCGATGGAGCCATAGATGATGAAGATGGCGGTGAAGATGACGCGCAGCTCATGCTTTCAGGTCCGCGCAAGTGATCCCCCTACCTGGCGCACCAAAGATGTCGCGGGAAACCATGGCCACCGGCCGGCGCCGCCGTCGACGAGGGTCCTGGTGATTACCACGTTGCAGATGGTGGGGGTGCAGAGCATCGGGAGTGCGCCGGCGCTGGTCGCATTCATGGTGTGGTCCCTTGAGTCGATGGTGAGGTCAGCCTTAGGTGCCGCCCAGCCCATAGGAGCTCGCGTGGGCGGCGCCCATCTGGCGAAAGAACTGCTTGACGTGGCGATCCGAGGTTGGCACCCGCGAGCCGCCAAGGAGTGTCGTGACGGTGTGGGCTGCTGGCGCCGCAAAGCGCGCAATGAAATGGTCGCGCGGCTCCTCCCAGGAGGCCACTGAGGACTCCGGCAAGCCCAGGAGCTAGGCGCGCGGCACGCCCGTAAGGGCCATGGGTAGCCAGTTCACCGCGACCTTGTCGTCGCTGCCTGCTGCCCAAACCACCCCTTCGTATGCCTGGAGCAACCCCACGGGGTCCGCCGGGCCATCGTACCGCGGCGGCAAGTCCGGCCTGAACTTCGGTGGCCACTGCACTCGCTGGAGGGCGGGGGAGAAGGCCCAGAGGCCCGGAGCATCTCCGGACGCGCCCAACGAGGCGACGGGTGGAGCGGTGTTGGCCATGGAAGCTTGATGGCGTGAATGGAGCGCGGCCGACGGGAAGGCGACCCTTCGACATGCACCCATACCTGGCGTGCCAAATGTCGGATTCCAGGCTTCACAGACCCTGGATAGATTCGAACTCTGGGTGTGTGGGAAGAACTCAACCTCCCCAGTCTGCAAACTCGTCGATCCCACAGCCTAGCTCGATGAACTGGAAGGAAACAGGACACGGCAGTTTACCAAGGTTCAGGCCACCTTGCGGTGTAAAACCCTACTCTTGCTTTGTGGTGGATTAGCCTCGATGTGGGCTGAGGATGAACTAGTACAATGGAAGAACAACCTCAGGAGGTGTGTTCTTGGGTGAGCTGGTGGGTGTGAGGATGGACTGGATCTGATCCCGGGATCCCTCTCTACGATGGTGGCTAGGCTCTATCTATAGTGGCCTTGGTCCTCTTCCCAAAATGAAGGCGGGAAGGGATCCCACAACGGCCAAATTTGAAGGGAGACAACTAGTACATCTTATCCTGAAGAAAGGTGGTCTTCACCCGCAAAGCTTCTGGTCATGACGCCGTGGTGGGCTCGGCGATGACGTCCTTCCTGCCGTCCTGGCGGTCTTGGTCTTGTAACGTGGAAATGGAAACCTTGGGTTGATTCCTCGGGACTCCGCGCCTGCGCTTGTCTCCTTAGCACCAAAGAGGAAACCTGCTGTATTACGCCCGCCTGGCCTTGGTCGTCATGGCTTGCGTCATCCGAACCTCACGAGGTGAGGGCTTGCATAGAAATCTCCGCTCCTCAGGAGGCCATTCCTTCTGGAGGTCTTGACGTCGTGTGCCTCACGAGGCTTGGCCCCTCGCGAGGGTCTTGTGCTGCTGGTGCTGAAGATGGGCCATACCAGGCCATTGATGGGGCTAAGCGATGGGTCGCAGGCAGGCGTGTCTGGGTACCCCAGTTCCAGAACGCCGACAGTTTCGCCGAGGGTAAGATGGCTGTTGATGCTTACAGTAGAGAGTTGAGAACCTCGCCCGCTATGCCACAGGGGAGGTGTCCACGGACGCCAAGAAGCAGGCTAGGTTCTGTAAGGGTCTCAACCCAAAGTTGCATCGCGATCTCCACTTGCACCATTGTGATACATTCCAGGCTCTTGTGAACAAGGCCATTAATCTAGAGATAGCTCAGCTCACTTATGAGGAGTCTCACAAGCACACTCGTGATTTGGGTTCTTCCTCTGGCTCCAGCTCTCAGAAGCACCATATTTGGGTTCGGAACTCTGCTCTTCCACCCGGATATTCACCGAGGTCATCTATGTGGCGCCTTACCCAGTTCAGCTATATGCTCCACCCAGGTCTACTGGTGGACCACCTGCCAATGCGGGTCCATGTCCTAGTTCAGGAACTTCCTTCACATGCGGAGAGCCAGGACACTATGCACGCGACTACCCTCAGGCCAGTTATGCTCCACCCTGTCTGAGAAGTTTAATAGCCATGGTAAGCCATCAGGCAAGATGATCAGTGCCAATTCAGCTTCGCCTGAACATGGATGTGTGCATCACGTCTCAGCTAAAGATGCTCATGATAATTCGAATGTCGTTCTTGGTACACTCCTGGTCAATTGCCATCCAGCATCAGTTCTATTCGATACTGGAGCATCTCACTCCTTCATCTCTGAAGGCTATGCTCATTTGCACGACATGTCATTCTGTGATATGCCAACTCCACTTGGAACCCAAACTCCAGGGTGTAGATGGCAAACTACCAGAATAAGCTATGGCAATGAAATCCTTGTTGACAAACTTGTATTCCTTGCCTCACTAATAGCTCTCAAGTCTTCAAATATAAACATCATCTTGGGTATGGAATGTATGATAGCTCATCATGCGAAGATTGATTGTTACACTAGGTCAGTTCAACTTACACCCATCTGGCAAGATAGTCACTGTCTCTACTATAGTTGCAAAGCGACAACTCTATTCCCTTAATGCCAGTGCTCTCCCAGACCTTGAAGATATCCCGGTAGTCCGTGACTTTCTGAATGTCTTTCCAGAGGAACTGCCAGGCATTCCACCTGGCAGAGATGTAGAGTTTGTCATATACCTTATCACAGGAACTGCTCCAAAAAAACTTGATGAGTCATTGCAAAAGGGTTTCATTCGTCCTATTTCTTCTCCTTGGGCTTGCCCTGTCCTCTTCATCAAGAAGGATGGTGTCGGTGCAACAAACCCTGGGTCCGTTGCCTAGACTCTGCACAGGCACGGGAGCCAGATTACGGCACCAAGATCAGGCCAAGATACAAGAGATCAAGATCTTCAAAGGACCAACATGCAGATCGAGAGGACCAAGGACATGCCAGAGAAGTAAGAAACCACCAGGAGAAGAGCCTCCCTTGTCAGGAAGGCGAGCCTGGCAAGGACGGGGGCGCCCCCGGAAGAAAACATCCAAGACATCCCGGCAGGGCCTGCCGGGACTCGCGGAGGCAGAGCCACCTCACCAAACCACTTCGCCATGACGGACGTCATCGTTCGATGTGGTGTCAAGCCGCAAAGTGACCGACTGGCAGACATTTGCCACATGGCAGCCTCTTTCTGCTGGGAATACCTACAGATGACACCCGTTGTCGGGGATATACCCCGTGGTATGACCCGGCCGGAGATATGACCCTGCCGGGACTTGGTGTTTCATTGGTAAGCCGGCAGATGTTAAGTCAAATGGTAACCCAGCAGATGATAAGCCAGATGATAAGGCAGATGTTAAGTCAGACGGTAACCCGGCAGATGATAAGCCAGATGATAAATCAGATGGTAACCCGACAGATGTTAAGTCAGATCATAAGCCGGCAGATGTTAAGTCAAATGGTAAGCCGGCAGATGGTAAGCCGGCAGATGTTAAGTCAGATGGTAAGCCGGCAGATGTTAAGCCAGATGGTAAGTCAGATGGTAAACCGGCAGACAGTCATAACCTAGCAGGCAGAGTCGCCTGGGGTTAATAAGCCCAAGACGTTAAGAAGCCCAAGATGTTAAGAAGCCCATGAAGAGAAGTCAGAACAGTTTAAGTCTTAGTCCGAGATGGACTCTACATGTAACCCACTCCTTCAACTTATATAAGGAGGGGCAGGGCACCCCAAGAGAGGAGGAAAATAATCGTTAAGGCTAGACACAACTAGTAGAGCCGGTTTACGGTGACTCCCTCATGATCATAATGAGACCTAGCCACAAACAGCATGTAGGGTTGTTACCGAATGATGTTTCCCGGGGCCCGAAGCTGTCTAAATCCTTGTCTTGTGTGTTGATCCGCCTCGCGTTGCTCGTCCCGATCAACCCCTCTCAAGCTACCACATAGATGCGTTGGCCTCACAACTAAGTCCTCACACTAGGACATCTACCGTGACAATTCGACGACACCCGTCCTGCGACGTGTCGAGCGAGCAGGTGCGAAGCTGGCAAAACAACCCGGCAAGGCTTGCCGGGCAAGCGACGATGTGATGTTGAGCGGCACATTTAATGCGCTCTGTCAGCCTGCAGAGTTAGGTATGATAGCATTGTTTGCTATCTTATCAGTGCATAATGACTAATTTGCCATTGTGGTGACCCGTTAATCTATAAAAAGAGGCCCATGGCAACCGTAGAAAGGGTTAGAAGGTTGGACACCCACACACTTATACGCACGTAGCCACTGTCGCCCCGAGGCAACCCTGCTGGGCAAGTGTACTGCACTCCACCACCATTCTTCCACCATCAATCCACCAAAGCAGGAGTAGGGTTTTACGACTCGCGGTGGCATGAACCTGGGTAAAACTGCCCATGTGATTTCTACCGTGCTGCCCCACGTTGTTCTGCTCTTTATGCAACATGCCATCCCCCCGCCGAACCAGCAAGGGACCTTTGGTCCCATAGGTGGCCGTGGTTTCCTGTGACATCTTTGGCATGCAAGGTAGGGGGATCACTTGCGCGAACCTGAAAGCGTGAGCAGCGCGTCATCTTCATTGCCATCTTCATCTTCGACGGTGCCATCGACCATGGCGCCCAAGAAGATATCCGGTGCTTCAGCTCACCCGTCCACCTCAAAGGCTCTGCCGCCCGCAGCCACCAACGCTGCAGGGGATGCGGAGGCACACAAGGATGTGAACGCTGCTGGGGATGTGGTCGGAGCAAGCAGCACCATCACCACCTCCCCCGCAGCCGACGCAGGAGCAGGAAACACCGGAGGAGAGCAGCATTAGCAACATCCTGACGGCCATGCTTCACGAGGTACGGGTGAAGGGATTATTCCATCTATGTCCCTTCCTCTCACCAACAGGCACAACTACAGCGATGGTGCTCGGTTCGGGGCGAACCGCCGCCCTTCGGCTGCCCCTGCCATGGGAGTGACTGAACCGCATGCACCTCCCCCGGGGCGAGTCGACCAGGTCGCTACGCCCAACAGATCCGTTGGCCCTCAAACGCTTTCGCCACATCACCATGCCATCCAGATGGCTTCCTCACAACACCGAGGATGTGGTGATGTCGCTGTTGGCACCGTCAGAAGCCGAGCGACGGTGCGGTCCACATCATCATCACCCATGCGAAGTACGGCCACAGGGGCCGTGGCACGGGCCCAGCTGCTGCAAAGGTTTCTGCCGGCGGCCGAACAGATGGATGAGTGGAGTGCCACCATCGAGAGTCTACTCGGTTTCGCCGAGGCTGGGGTCTCACAGCGAGCTGGCCCGCCACGGCCTCCCTAAGCGACGACGACAGCTCACACTGCTGGTCGTACGGAAGGGGGCACCCCCATGGTTCAGTCCCGGCCATGGCAACCAGCGCGAGCACGGCAGAATCAAGAACCTGATGATGTCTCGATGGCCTCTGCCAACCCTCGAGCACGTCCAGGCCAACGGCGAGCCCTGGAGGACCGGCCGGGGGGGGGGGACGCATGTGTCATCGTTGAGCGATGCTGCAATACCACCGTCGGGCCAATGGGCGCGATGGTCCCGACGTTGATGAGCCTGCGCTCGAGATTGGCGGGTACCTACCTTTCAAGGTTGGGTGCCCTGCCTTTACTCATGAGCTGCGGCAAGTCCGTTGGCCATCCGTTCGCACGTTCAAGCTAGAGATACCCAAGAAATAAGATGGGAGGCTAAACCCGGCAGAGTTTCTGAGCATCTACACCATCACTATTCAAGCTGCCGGGGGAAGGGATGAGAAGGTGTTTGCCAACAATCCCCTTTGGCGCTCAAATCCAATGTGAGGTCTTGGCTGATGCACCTGCCAGAGAACTCCATCTCGTCGTGGGCTGGCCTATGCCATGAGTTCATTGGCGTCTTCACTGGCGACCATCAAGAACCAGGGCGGCCCAGTGACTTGCAGCTCATCCAGCAGAAAGAAGGAGAGACTCTTCGAAAGTACTTGCAGAGGTTCAGCAGAGTGCACAGGAACATCCCGAATATCCATCCAGCAGCTGTGATAGTTGCCTTCCAGTCCAATCTGCGCAACCGCAGGATCCGCTCCAAGATGAACGTGCGGTTGCCCAAGACTGTGAAGGAGCTTTACACCTTGGTGGACAAGTGTGCTCAGATGGAGGAGGGAAGGCTAGCCGGAGAGGAGGATTGCATCAATGTCGACTCAAAGGATGATGACGAATCCACCAGTCAGGAGAAGAGCAGGAAGCACAGCAAGAGGCGCAAGGATAAGGCAGTGATGGCTGTTGAAGGATCGGGTACACCTAGTATCGGCAAGAATGCTAAAGCCGAAGCCCCCGGCAAGGAAGCTGCCGTGTGCGCTGACTGCCGGGAAGCTATAGCTGCCGAGAAAGCCGGGAAAGGCAAGGGGCCGTACTGCAAAATTCATCAGACCAAGGGCCACGATCTTCAAGAGTGTCATCTGGCTGAGCAGCTTGTCAAGAGATAGAGAGCAGAATTTGAGAAGCGTGATAGGGAAAAAGGTCTGAATACCGCTGGTGGGAAGGGCCGAGGCGGTGAAGCAAATCGCCCCGGCAAACCCTTCCGAAACCAAGGAAAACCCGCCAGGGGTCGGGAGAAGGAAGCTTGCAATGATGAGAGTGATGGAGGGGATGAAGAGGAAACCAGTGAGCAGGAGTTCCAGAAGGCCACTAATGCCCTGTGCATTGATGGGGGTGCGTCCCTGCACTCCTCTCACCACCAACTCAAATGGTGGGCGCGTGAGGTCAATGTTGTGGAACCAGCGCCAGAGGCCCAAGAGTCGCTCAAATGGTCGCGCACGCCCATCATCTTTGACGAAGAGGACTATCCTGACCATACTATTGCGGTAGGATGTTTTCCATTGTTGGTCTCTCCAACAATTCGCAACCTCAAGGTCACAAAGATGTTGGTTGACGGCGGGGCCGGGTTGAATCTCATTACCCCAAAGGTCATCAGCAAACTTCAGATAGCAGAGGAAGAGCTAAAGGTTACCGGCACGTTTCAAGGAGTTAATCCCGGCAGGAGTCATCCTAAGGGAAAGATCATGTTGCCGGTGACGTTTGGAGGAGAGCTGAACTATCAGACTGAGAAGATTGTGTTTGATGTGGTCGACCTGCCCTTGCCGTACAATGGGATCCTTGGACGACCAGCCCTGACTAAATTCATGGCGGCATCCCACTATGCCTACAACACCTTGAAGATGCCTGGGCTGGTAGGAGTCATCTCCATCCCATCAGACGAGAAGGACACAATCATTTGCGTGGACAAGATGTACCGGGACGCGGTTGCGACAGAGGCAGCGGCAGCAACAGTTCCCGCCAAGGAGAACAAAGGAAAGAAGAAGGACAGAAGGGACGCTAGCAAGGAATCCGGGAAGCGCACCTCTCTGGAGCGTGCTGCGCCCGTTGATGACTTGCCGGAGATCTCCAACAGCAAGAGATCCAAGGTTGCTTCACCACAAGTGAAGAAGGTCTCGGCAGGACTGGCTGGCGTTGATGGTACCTTCACGATCAGTGCCACCCTTGATGACAAATAGGCAAGCGCGCTCGTTGCCTTCCTGCGGGTGGATATCGATGTGTTTGCCTGGCAACCATCTAATATCCCTGGTGTTCCCAGGGAGGTAATCGAGCACCACCTTGCTGTCTGCCCACATGCCCAACCTGTCAAGCAGAAAGTTCGGAAATAGGCCTTGGAGAGGCAATAGTTTATTGTAGAAGAGATTAAGAAGCTTGAGGCAGCTTGTTTGGTCAGAGGAGTACTGCATCCAACGTGGCTAGCAAATCCGGTGGTTGTTCGCAAGCCTAACGGGAAGTGTAGGCTTTGCATAGATTTCACAGATCTCAACAAGGATTGCCCGAAGGATCCATTTCCCTTGCTGCGGATTGATAAGATTGTGGATTCCACTTCAGGCTGTGATTTGCTTTCCTTTTTGGATGCATATTCTGGGTATCATCAAATCTTCATGTTGGTGGTAGGTAGAACTACATCGGTATTTCCCCGGAGAGGGAGCGACAATGTAGCACAGCGACGGTAGAGTATTTTCCCTCAGTTATGAAACCAAGGTATCGAACCAGTAGGAGAACTAAGCAACACAACGTAAAACAGCACCTGCACACAAATAACAACACCTCACAACCCGACGTGTTAAAAGGGGTTGTCAATCCCTTTCGGGTAACGGTGCCAGAAATTGGCAAGCGGACGTGAGGTACATTGTAATAGATTGAAATAATAGATCGCAAATAAATAAAGTGCAGCAAGATATTTTTGTATCTTTTTGTTTAATAGATCTGAATAAAAATGCAAAGGAAAAGTAGATCGCAAGGCAAATATATGAGAAAGAAGACCCGGGGGCCGTAGGTTTCACTAGTGGCTTCTCTCGAGAAAAATAGCAAATGGTGGGTAAACAAATTACTGTTGGGCAATTGATAGAACTTCAGATAATTATGACAATATCCAGGCAATGATTATTACATAGGCATCACGTCCAAGATTACTAGACCAACTCCTGCCTGCATCTACTAGTATTACTCCACACATCGACCGCTATCCAGCATGCATCTAGTGTATTAAGTTCATGGAAAAACGGAGTAATGCAATAAGAATGATGACATGATGTAGACAAGATCCGTTTATCTATATGGCGGTAGATATAGATCTCGTCTTTTTATCCTTAGTAGCAACGATACGTACGTGTCGTTTCCCCTTCTGTCACTGGGATCGAGCACCGTAAGATTGAACCCACTACCGGGCACCTCTTCCCATTGCAAGATAAATAGATCAAGTTGGCCAAACAAAACCCAAATATCGGAGAAGAAATATGAGGCTATAAGAAATCATGCATATAAGAGATCAAAGAAACTCAAATAACTTTCATGGATATAAAAAGATATGACTGATCATAAACTCAAAGTTCATCAGATCCCAACAAACACACCGCAAAAGAGTTACATCATATGGATCTCCAAGAGACCATTGTATTGAGAATCCAGCGAGAGAGAGAGAGAGAGAAAGCCATCTAGCTACTAACTACGGACCCCGAAGGTCTACAAAGAACTACTCACGCATCATCGGAGAGGCACCAATGGAAGTGGTGAACCCCTTCATGATGGTGTCTAGATTGGATCTGGTGGTTCTGGACTCTGCGGCGGCTGGATGAATATTTCGATGCCTCTTCTAGGGTTTATGGAATATTGTGGTATTTATATAGCAAAGAGGAGGTCCGGGAGGCACCCGAGGTGGGCACAACCCACCAGGGCGTGCCTGGGCCTCCTGGAGCGCCCTGGTGGGTTGTGCCCCCCTCGGGGCACCCCCAGGTGCAACCAGGGCCCATTGCCTTCCTTCTAGCCCATAAAAAATCATCATGGAGTTTTGTGGCATTTGGACTTTGTTTGATATTGCTTTCCTGCGATGTGAAAAACATGGAAAAAACAGCAACTGGCACTTGGCACTATGTCAATAGGTTAGTACCAAAAAATGATATAAAATGACTATAAAATGATTATAAAACATCCAAGATTGATAATAAAATAGCGCGGAACAATGAAAAATTATAGATATGTTGGAGACATATCAGCATCCCCAAGCTTAACTCCTACTCGTCCTCGAGTAGGTAAGTGATAAAAACAGAATTTTTGATGTGGAGTGCTGTTCATCAGGTCATAACATATTCTTTTCTTTATAGCATGGACATTTGGACTTTTATATGATTCAAAGCAATAGTCTAGTTTTGACATAATAATTTAGATACTCAAGCATATCAACAAGCAACCATGTCTTTCAAAGTATCAATGCTAAAATAAGTTATCCCTAGCCCATCATGCTCAAACATTGATCCATTCATGAAACACACTCGAATATTAACTACACCCAATACTTGAGCACGATCATATTGCCTCCTAGTTGGTGCTTTTCATGAGAGAAGATGGAGACTCAAATTACAAAAATAAAAATTGCATAAAGTAAAAGAAAGGCCCTTCACAGAGGGAAGTAGGGATTTGTAGAGGTGCCAGAGTTCAAAGCAAAAAATTAGAGATGAAAACATTTTGGGAGGTGTATCCATCCCACCAACGAAAACGACTTAGAGCTATGAACACATTCCATGCTAGATATGCCATAGGCGGTTCCCAAAAAGAAAATAAAGTTTATTCCTTTTTCCACCATTCTTTCACTTTCCATGGCTAGCCGTATCCACGGGTGCCCTCCATACCAACACTTTCCAAGGAATTTATTATTTGACAACATAAAGTAAATTCATTTTTGCATTTCGGGACTGGGCATACCTAAGACCGTTGCCTTACTCTCGTGCAATGACAAGTGAATAAACACACATCGTGAGAATAACACATCTAGCATGGAAAATGTTAGCCACCCGTTACCGTTCCGCTAGCGAAACAAACACACAAAAGAGAAGTTTATTTTGAAAATTAGAGATGGCACATGCAAATTTGCTTAGAACGGCAAAAGAATATCACATATAGGTAGATATAGTGGACTCATGTGGCAAAACTAGTTTAAAGGATTTTGGATGCACAAGTAGAGGTCATACTTAGTGCAAAATGAAGGCTAGCAAAGGATTGGGAAGCGACCAACCAAGAAACGAATAATCTCATAAGCAAGCATTAAGCATAATTAACACCGAATAATGCACCACAAGTAGGATATAATTTTCATTGCATGATTATTGACTTTCGTGCATGCATAGGGAATCACAAACCTTAACACCAATATTCTTACTAGAGCACAATTACTCATCAACATAACTCACATATCACGTCATCATATCTCAAAACTATTACTAAGAATCAAGTTTATTTTGTCCAATGATCTTCATGACATTTTCTTTTACTTTATCCTTCTTGGATATCTATCACCTTGGGACTAATTTTCATGTGTTGCTTTTCATAAGCTCAAACAAGTATAAGTGAAGATCATGAGCATAACAAATTTTCTTTCTCTCAAAATAATTGAAGTGAAGCAAGAGAGAATTTCTTCAAAATTTTACTAACTCTCAAATAAATCTAAGTGAAGCAAGAGAGCATTTCATCAAAAATAGCAAAGCACACCGTGCTCAAAAATATATAAGTGAAGCACTAGAGCAAGTCCTAGCTCATAAAAGATTTAAGTGAAGCATAGAGAGCAATTCTAATAGGTCAAGATATAATTTTGGCTCTCTCAAATAGGTGTGTCCAGCAAGGATTGATGACTTAAAACAGAAAATAAAACAAGCAAAGACGCATATCATACAAGGCGCTCCAAGCAAAACACATATCATGTGACGAATAAAAATATAGCCTCGAGTAAAATACCGATAGTTGTTGGAAGAAAGCTGGGATGCCACTCGGGGGCATCCCCAAGCTTAGTTGGTTGCTCATTCTTGCATAATAGCTTGGGATGCCGAGGCATCTCCAAGCTTAGGCTCTTACATCCTTCCTTCATCCATCGTAAGATAACCCAAAACTTGAAAACTTCAATCACACAAAACTCAACAAAACCTTCGTGAGATCCGTTAGTGTAAGAAAAATAAGCCACTACTATAAGTGCTGTATCAAACCAATTCATATTTTGTTTTTGTATTATATCTACTGTATTCCAACTTTTCTACAGCAAAAACTTATCAAAGAAAACCATAGAGCCATCAAAATAAGCACACAACACAAAGAAAACAGAATCTGTCAAAACAGAACAGTCTGTAGCAATCTAATTTAAACGAATACTTCTAGAACTCCAAAAATTATACCAAAATAGGAGGACTAGGGTAATTTTCATATTAATCTTCTTCAAAAAGAATCAGACCAAAAGTTCTTTTCTGTGATTTATGAAAATTATTTTTGTGAGCGCAAAGTTTCTGCCTTTTTCAGCAAGATCAAACAACTATCACCCAAGAAGACCCTATTGGTTCTACTTGGCACAAACACTAATTAAAACACAAAAAACACAATAATAACAGTAGCATAATTGTGCTAACACTCAAGAACAGAAAGCAAAAGGCAAAAATAAATTTTATTCATTGGGTTGCCTCCCAACAAGCGCTATAGTTTTATGCCCTTAGCTAGGCATCAATCAAGGATCTAAGTTTTGTCATCTTTGGTTCGAGATCCATAAGTTGCCCTCATGATTGATTCATAAGGTGGCTTAATTATAGTTCTAGGAAAGTGTTCCATCCCTTTCCTCAAAGGAAATTGGAACTTAATATAGCCTTCTTTCATATCAAACACGGCACCGATAGTGCGTAAGAACGGTCTACCAAGAATAATTGGACAAGACAGATTGCAATCATTATCAAGAACAATAAAATCTATGGGCACATAATTCCTATTTTCCAGAATAAGAACATCATTAATTCTTCCCATAGGCTTTTTAATAGTAGAATCCGCCAAGTGCAAATTCAAAGAACATTCTTCAAGATTAGTAAGACCAAGCACATCATATAAGGATTTCGGAATTGTAGAAACACTAGCACCCAATTAACATAAAGCAAAACACTCATAATTTTTAATCTTGACTTTGATAGTAGGTTCCCATTCATCATGCAATTTTCTAGGAATTGACACTTCTAATTCCAAATTTTCTTCAAGAGCTTTCATCATAGCATCAACAATATGTTTAGTAAAAGCTTTGTTTTGTTCATAAGCATGAGGTGAATTTATCATGGATTTCAACAAAGAAATACAATAAATCAAAGAGCAACTATCATAATTAAAGTCTTTGTAATCCAAAAGAGTGGGCACATCACTAGCTAAAGTTTTGACCTCTCCAAACCCACTTTTATCAATTTTCTCAACCAGATTTTCACCCTCCGAAATATTGGGACGCCTTCTACCGAAAGTTGACTCTTCTCCAGTCCCTTTTTCACCATTCTTCATTTTGCTAAACAAGGAATCAATAGAAGAAACACCAATCATTTTAAGATCTTCATCATTTTTGTAAGAATAATCACTAGAAAAAGCTTTCTCTAACAATTCTCTTTTAGCTCTAAGCATAGCAGTTCTTTTCTTACTTTCATCCATAGAAACATAAAGAGCTTTAATTGATTCATCTACTTTAGGCACAAAAATTTTCATCTTGAGATTTTCCACATCATGAGCAATTCTATCAACACTTCTAGACAAATCATCAATCTTATTCCACTTTTCTTCTATGGAAGTGTTGAAAACATTTTGGGTGTTGATAAATTCTTTAATATTTTTCTCAAGATCAGTGGTGTTCCTATTATTATTGTAAGATTGATTTCCATAGGAATTACCATAATTTTTAGAGGAATTACTAGGAAAAGGCCTAGGATTAAAATTACCTCTATAAGCATTGTTGTTGAAATTATTTCTAGAGATAAAATTCACATCAATGGCATCACTATTTTTCTCAATCAAAGTAGACAAAGGCATATCATTAAAATCAATAGGAGCACTTTTAATAGCAACCAATTTCATAAGAGCATCAACTTTATAACTCAAAGAAGAAATTTCTTCAACCGAATTAACTTTTTTACTAGTAGGAGCTCTTTCGGTATGCCATTGTGAATAATTTGCCATGATATTATCAAGCAATTTGGTGGCTTCTCCCAAAGTAATTTCCATAAAAGTACCACCCTCGGCGGAATCTAAAAGATTACGAGAAACAAAATTCAATCCCGCATAACAATTATGTATGATCATCCACAGATTTAACCCATGAGTTGGGTAGTTCCTTAGCATCATTTTCATCCTTTCCCAAGATTGTGCAACATGTTCATGTTCAAGTTGCTTGAAATTCATGATCTGGGTTCTAAGGGAAATAATTTTTGCGGGAGGAAAATACTTAGTGATAAAAGCATCTTTGCACTTGTTCCAAGAATTGATGCTATTGCGAGGCAAAGAAGAGAACCAAATTTAGCTACTAACTACGGCCCCGAAGGTCTACAAAGAACTACTCACGCATCATCGGAGAGGCACCAATGGAAGTGGTGAACCCCTCCGTGATGGTGTCTAGATTGGATCTGGTGGTTCTGGACTCTGTGGCGGCTGGATGAATATTTCGATGCCCCTTCTAGGGTTTCTGGAATATTGTGGTATTTATAGAGCAAAGAGGCGGTCCGGGCCCCCCCCCCCCCCCCCCCCCCCCCCCCCCCCCCCCCCCCCCCCCCCCCCCCCCCCCCCCCCCCCCCCCCCCCCCCCCCCCCCCCCCCCCCCCCCCCCCCCCCCCCCCCCCCCCCCCCCCCCCCCCCCCCCCCCCCCCCCCCCCCCCCCCCCCCCCCCCCCCCCCCCCCCCCCCCCCCCCCCCCCCCCCCCCCCCCCCCCCCCCCCCCCCCCCCCCCCCCGGTACTATGTCAATATGTTAGTACCAAAAAATGATATAAAATGATTATAAAACATCCAAGATTGATAATAAAACAGCATGAAACAATAAAAAAATAATAGATACATTGGAGACGTATCACATGTCCAAAGAAGACGAAGAGAAGACTTCGTTCATCACTCCATGTGGTACATACTGTTTCATCCGCATGCCATTCGGATTAAAGAGTGCCGGGTCTACTTTTGCAAGGGCAGTCTAGATTGGTTTTGAGCCACAGCTACATAGAAACATTGAGGCTTATATGGATGATATTGTGGTCAAGACCAAGGACAGACCAACCCTCATCCCAGACTTGGAGGAGACATTTGCTAATCTACTCAAGATCAACTTGAAGCTCAACCCGGAGAAGTGTGTGTTTGGCGTTTCCTCTGGCAAGCTACTTGGGTTCTTTGTATCCCATCGGGGGATCGACGCCGACCCTGAGAAGATCAAGGCTATCGAGCAGATCCCAGGCGCCAAGGACAGTTAAGGATGTGAGGCGTCTGACAGGGTGTGTTGCCATGCTAAGCAGATTCATTTCTAAGTCTGCCGAGTGCGCCCTGCCGTTCTTCAAAATCCTGAAGAAGGCAGGACCCATGAAGTGGACCCCAGAAGAAGATGCGGCTTTGCAAGAGTTGAAGGCCTACTTGTCCTCTCTGCCCACCTTGGTTGCCACCAAACCACAAGAACCCTTGCTGCTATACTTGGCGGCAAGCAATCAAGTGGTCAGTGCAGCCTTAGTGGCGTAGTGGGAAGTGGAAGAAGCAAAAAGTGAGCAAGGTCTAGTAGAATTAAATAAGGATCAGGACAGAAATGAGCACGACAGCGATGGCAACCCCCAGGACACGGCAAAGAAGAAAGTGGTACAGCGCCTAGTGTACTTCATCAGCTCCCTACTGCGAGGGGCTAGGTCAAGGTACTCTGGTGTGCAAAAATTGATCTTTGGTCTCATTATGGCCTCAAGGAAACTGTGCCACTACTTCCAAGCCCATGATATCATGGTTGTCACTCGCTTCCCGTCTTGCAAAGAATACTCCGAAACCCTGAGGCTACCGGCAGAATAGTGGAATGGGCTTTGGAGTTATCCAGTTTTGGCTTGAAGTTTGAGAGCACATCAACAATTTAGAGCAGGGCATTGGCAGATTTTATTGCATAATGGACGCCAACCCCTGATGAGGAAGTACCAGAAACAGTCATCCCCTGCAAGGAGGTACCCCAAGAATGGATCATGTATTTTGATGGTGCCTTTACCCTACAAGGTGCAGGGGCTGGCGTGCTTCTCGTTGACCCCTCCGGGGAGCACTTGAAGTACATCGTCCCGATGCATTTTGCTCGGGAAGAGGCGACCAACAATACAGTAGAGTATGAAGGGATCCTTGCCGGGCTGAGGATTGCCGCGGAATTGGGAATCAAGAAGCTGATCATTCGAGGATATTCACAGCTTGTGGTGAGACAAGTCAACAAGGATTACCGAAGTCCATTAATGGAGGAATACGTTGAGGAAGTGAGAACATTGGAGGAGCACTTTGACGGATTGCAAACAGAGCACGTACCCCGTGCAGAAAACAGCATAGCTTATCATCTGTCAAAGTGTGTTTGCGCAGAAGCTTCCTGTGGAACCGGGAAGTTTTGTTCTCCATCTTACTCAGCCCTCAGTATCCCCACCAACAATGGACTCCGGTAAGCCTCTTCCGGTAGAGCCTTCCGCTCCTGGTAGGGACCCTGCCGGAAACAACTCCTCACCACTTGCCGGACCGCACCCTCCAGCTGGCCCATGGTCCCTGCGAACGAGGAACATGCCCCCACAATTGAGGAGGTGCCGCTAGTCCTTGTTGCCGAGCCCCCCTGGCTCCAACTTGGGCAAGGCACATAGTCCATTTCCTCCAAATCGAAGAACTTCCCGATGACCATGATGAGGCGGAAAGAGTAGCCCGAAGGGCCAGTATGTATTAGTTTGTCAATGACACACTATACAGAAGGAGGCCCAACGGTGTGAAATTGAAGTGCATCAGCCGGGAAGAAGGAAAGGAACTGCTGGTTGAGATACACAAAGGCATGTGCGGCTCCCACATTGGATCAAGGGCATTAGTTGGGAAAGCATTATGGCAAGGATTCTATTAGCCCATAGTCCTCCAAGATGCGGTTCACACTGGTGTGCGTCGGTCCTAAACAAACGTTTTTTAACCCCTTTTCGCGACGGCATTTGGAATCGTCGCCAAGTGAGTGTGGGCGATAGGGGGGGTCCTTCCCACACGACCCAGAAACCGTTGGGGATATGCCCTCCTGGCACACACGTTCGGCAAAATGAGGTCGTGTGCGACCGATGAGCACTCAAATATGGAAATACATACAATAGAGCTAAAAAAATACAATTATATGATGAAATTGTTTCTGGTCGCAAGTATATCCCATACAGTCAGTCCCTGCTAAATGTTTCCGTTCGTAATCACATCCCACACAGTCGCTCCAAGGACAACGTTTCCGTTCACAGGTACATCACACACAATTTTTCACGTTAAATCATTTGTGTTATTGAATGTATCACACACAGTCCGTAGAAGAAACTGTGTGGCAAAGGCTATCCATCACACACAGTTTTTCTGTGGTAAACTTTTGCGCAAGGTGGCCTAACACAAACAGTTTTAAAGAGAAATTCGTGTGTGATTGTTCATTGATCCAACACGGTTTATTCCTAGAAACTGTGTGCGTTGCCTGAGGTCATCGCCCACGGTATTTTTTCAACAACCGTTTGCAATAGCAAAACCCAATTAGCAGGCAAATTCGCCATTAGCAGGCTAATTATCTGATTATTCATAATCCATTTATTAATCTAATTAACATTTCATATTAAGCACACAATATATTTCATTTCCATATTAAGGAAGCAGAATTTCATAATTGAAATACATCAGAGTACAACATGATATAGCTTCAGCACTCAACTACCCCATTACATAACTGCACCAGCAGCAGGTTCCACATGCAACATGTAGAACTTTTCGAAATTAGCATCATAGACGGTATATAGACAGATGCATCTCATCTAGAAAACTGATGAAGCGGAAGGCGAATATTGAGCCTTCATTCATGTTGAAGGTCTTTGCAACTTTAGGCCAGTGCCTGTGGATGATTGACCGCCCGTCCTTCGTCCTCTTTAGGAACACTTCAATATTGAACCGTGGGTGCTGTATGAAAACCTTCCTCACCTCCTGACCTTAGAGGTGGTTTGAGAGGTAATCATCAGTGAACTGCTTTGGAAAGGCCTGAAAACAAGGATGTGCATAAATATCTTCTCCATATTGGAACTGGGGCAAAGGAATAAAAAAAGGCAAGGTATAATAGTTAGTACCATCTTGTAGTGAACTGATGTCTTCTTCATTGTGCAGACAAAGATCTTGTTGTTTTTTGTCGCTAAATTCTTTATCGTCCTAACAATCTTTCTGAGTTTCTTGATTTGATTGATATTCATGGATTCATGGACAACTCATTTCCCCATATGCAAAAAGGGTCGAACAGTGGGTCAAAACCTCTGACAGCAGGACCCACATGTGCAAGACCAAATTGTTAAAAACCAAAATATTAGAATGGTTCCTGCAATTGCACAATAATGTGCTATTAGACAACGGACCATGCACGTGCTAACGTCGATTATAAACCTCAGTGCTTCCCATTGTTTCCCTATAACACATATAAGGTAGTTAGTCATCAAGTTAAGTAAGGGTTCGCATGCTATCAGTACAATATGTTGATGAAAAATAAGCACATTGCAGATTCATCAGATTAATTCAAGCCACACGGAAAACCCATTTACCCAAAATAAGCATGATTAAGAACTAGGAAATATAGCACTTGTATATGTTTCTCATGTATTAAGTGCAGCCAAATTCTATTTATTCCTCACATGCACAACAATACAAAATTCTACCCACGACAATTGGACATTGCATTGCAGAATTGAACCAAGCAGTTAACTAAACACCACAACAAATGAACCAAACATTAACTGAGCACCACATTGCACAATATAACAAACTCCTAATAGAAGATCAGACAGTTAACCAAACAGTTAACTACAGCCAATTGTAGCAATTGTATTTGTTTCTCATGTACTTACTACAGCCAAATTCAATTTATTTCTCACATGGTACAAAATAACAGAATGCACCCACAATTTTGTAAAGATAAATTCGATTTATTTCTCACATGGAAGACAATACAAAATTGCAGCCTGAAGAATTGAACATCACATTTACAGAATTGAACCAAACAGTTAACTGAAGACGACAACTAATTAACAAAACAGTTAATAAGTGAGCACCACACTGCACGACATATAGAACATATACACTAGAGCAACAGATTGCATGGTAAAATAGATATCACATTTCAGTACAATTTGTGAAGGAAAGGCAGGAGCGGCACACGCAACGGGTAAACCGAGCATGCTTAACCGGCGTAGCTAGCAAATGGCAAGGTGCTCCTTCAAGATCTGGGGTCGGCACGAATGGCAGCCATCGCGACCTCATCCGCGTGTGTGGCCGCAATTTGCTTCTCTGCTGCCAAATGCTCCTTGAGGTCCTGGCTATACTGCGTGCACCATGGCTTAGGCCAGCGCTTATTTGGTGGAGGGGTCGGTGATTTGGGTGGAAGGTGTCGCGCTCGCGCCGGCGGTCGGGGCATGTGGGATGTGGAAGGAGGAGGAGGATGCGGGTCGGGTGTGGATTACCTGCCTGGATAGAGGAGGCCGAGCAGCGTGAAGGAGGGTCACCGATGAGGAGGCGGCGCTGCAAGCAAGGAGTGAAGGTTTTAACTTCGAAAGGAAGGCGGAAAGAGGGGAAATGTGGCTTTTGGTAAGGGTGCGGGGAGGTAGATATTTCCGCGGAAGCCGAAAATTTGGAATCGCTTCAGCGAAAAAACTGGCGCGCAAAGTGGCATTAGACACGGTCCCTTATTCAGAACTGTGTACGATATGTGGACATCACAAACGATTCAGATAGCTTAACCCGTGTGTGATGAGTTTGAACGTCAAAAGTTTTGGTTCGAATTTCCATGGTTACAGTGGTCATCCACATCATTGCATAATTTGGGTACACAAAGGAGACTACAACACACCCACACTTCTTAATCGAGCAAGTTTAGCAATTAAACAGAGCTAGCTGACCTAAACATTACTCTAACAAATTAAAGACCGGCGCTCTTAATTAAACAAAACAAAGAGTACTACTACGGCTGGTGCTCGTCGATCTCCGCCACCGCCTCCATGTCCAGCTCGCGCCCGACGGTCTCCTGGGGAAGGGGCTCCATGGCATCCATCGGACCATACTCGGCAAGCATCTCGCCATCCGCGTCCGCCATCTCTTTGGAAAAGGCCGCCATGAGCTGGGCGTGGGCGGACACGATCTGGGCTTGGACGGGCTCCGTCTTCGCAAGGTATGCGGTGGAGGAACGGACGGCTGCTCGAACACTCTCGGCGATTGCCAGCTCTTCGGCCGTGGGTTGCCGACCGTTGTCAAAGAAGCTTCGTTTGATTTGTGCGGTGACCGCCAGGAGCTAGGCGTGGGCGGCCTCGACATCGTCGTGGGCAGACGTCATCAGGGCTAAGGCCGCCGCCGCGGAACGGACAGCTGCTGTGCCACTCTCGCCAGTTGCTATCCCCGAGGCAGATGTTGCTGCCGCCACCTGAGAAGCAACAGCGGCCGATTGGGCTGCCTTTGCCGCCCGGTCGAAGATTGGGGCCGTGCTCATCCACCTTGTTAGCACATGCATGGTGGCTGTGGCCGCGCTCTCGCCGGAGTGGGCCACCGAAGTTGCCCTCACAACGCGGGTCCACGTGCCCATCTTTCACCGGTGATGATTGAACAGTGAAATGATATTTGGGGAGCGAGCTAGTATGCTTGAGACGCCGGCTGTGGACTGTAGCCGACGCACCTTCTCGTGTAAGCCATAGGCGTACTATACACCGACGGTGCTCCATGATATTTTGTGCTGCATCTCACACGGTTGCTGATAATAAACTGTGTGCGATCTACTTGATTTTTCATCTTGATTTGAATTACATAATGGGGTCACATCGGCAATGGACGGTGTTTGAATTGCTAGACCTTTTATCTGGAGCGAACATGCAACTATATGTGTGTCGTAAACAAATTGGAATTATTCAGGGTTTGTTTGAACATTTTATACATTAAATTGGTTTTCTAGCCATTTCAGGTGAACAATTCAAATTTGAACTACATGCACATGCTCCAGTGCATATAAATTTGTTGAAAACTCAAATTTGTGTCCTTGGGTGCATGCTTAAGCCCCATGCAAGAAATGGGAATGAATTTCAAACACCAGGGCACCGTTGATTGCTGGCAAAACATTGAGATGCCTGGTTTTTAAATTCAAGTAAATCAAAAACTTGTCTGAAATTCATGAAACTTGGCATGCTATCATGAAGTGGCATCAACATGCTGTGGTAAATTTTTTGTCCCATTTGGGGCAGGTTTGGGTATATGCTTCTCACAAACCGGAGCTTCTCACAACAAGCATGATGGTTTTCGGTAGGGAACGTCCCACCTTTGGGGACGAAACGATATCCATTACCTCTTATTGCTTTCAATTTTTTCTCGTGTCAACATAGAACAACAGGAGTGTTGTGTGAATTTTTGTGATTTTTCGGGGTTTGTTCGGACATTTTTATGCATTAACTGTGTCAGATCACGGGTTCCGGCAAAACCCTTGAGGTTCGAACTCTGGGGTGCGCACGAAGATCTCTCTCTCCCCCTAGCTCACTCTCTCACCATGATCTCAAAGCTCATCTCATCGAACTCGAAGAACAAGGGACACAAGAGTTTATACTGGTTTGGGCCACCGATGTGGTGTAATACCCTACTCCAGTGTGGTGTGGTGGATTGCCTTGTAGGCCGGGATGAACAAGTACAAGGGAAGAACTACCTCCTGAGGAGAGGCGTTCTTGAGCTCGGTGAGCTTGTGTGGTTGAGGATGATCTAAATGATCCGTCCCCTTGCTAGGGTGGTGGCTAGTCCTATTTATAGAGGCCCGAGCCCTCTCCCCAAATATTAGGCGGGAAGGGATCCCATAACGACCAATTTGAAGGGGGACAGCTAGTACAAGCTATCCTGACAAAAGGTGGTCTTCGCCTGCCAAAGGCTCGGGTGGTGACGCCGTCGTGGGCTCCGCGATGACCTCCGCCTTGCCGTCCCGCTGGTCTTGGTCTTGTTGCACCGATATGGAAACCTTTGCCTGACGCCTCGGGACTCCTCGCCTGCGCCTGCTCCTTTAGCACCAAAGAGGAAATCAGTACTCTGCGCCCGCTGGCGCCCTCCTGGCGCCCGCCTGGCCTTGGTCGTCATGGCTGACATCACGGGAACCTCATGAGGTGCCCCTCGCCTTGATCTCTCCGCTCCTCGCGAGCCAGCCTAGCGAGGCCGCCCCTGAGGAGGTCTTGTGTCACCCACCTCGCGAGGCTTGGCCCCTCGCGAGGGTCTTGAGTGTTTGCTGGTGAGGATGGGCCATACAGGGCCGCTAGTGGAGCCACGCCATGGGCCGCAGGCAAGCAAGTCTGGGACCCCCGTTCCTAGAACACCGACAGTAGCCCCCGGGCCCAAGGCGTGCTCGGACTTGGCTTCGAGGCGAAGCCAAGGGGCAAGTGTGGAGCACCGCGGGCCCCAACTGCCTGCGGCCTTGATTGACGCGTGGCGACTGATGGGACGTGGGCGTCTCCGCTTCCCCATGCTGCCTCGGCAACTGCCCGACTGACAAAAGGCTGGCATGGGCCGCGCTGCCTTCATTGCTTCCCTTCGTCTTGCTCCAGATCCCCTTTCTTGCTCCTCGTTCCCAAAGACTCCAGATCCGCCCAAATCCTCCTCTGAGCCTGCCGCCAATGGCACCCAACAAAGCTCGGGCCGCCCCTCCGCCATCCTGGTACGAGCCTGCGCTGAATGCACCAAGCGTCTCGGAGAAGAACCTCGCCTCCACGCTCCTGATGACAGCAGAGGGCGATGAGAAGAGGAAGACTGTACTCCGGGCCGGCTCCGCTGAGCCAGAGGCCTCGGGTAGCACCTTCTATCCCTTCTTCATGAGCAGCATCGTGGCGGGGTTGGTTCCTCCCTTCTCCGACTTCTTCTATTCCGTCCTCAGCCATTACAAGCTTCACGCCCTCCATCTTCATCCCAACTCCATCCTCCTTCTGTCGATCTTCGCCTTTTATTGCGAGGCGTACGTTAGGGTGATGCCGTCCATGGCACTGCTGCGCAACTTCTTCTATCTCCGAGTCAAGGACGGCCCCTGCTCAGGGTGCGTCAACTTTGTCACGGCCAACAAGACCAATGCAATCTCGAAGGCCAGGAAGAAGGCTGAGGGCTTCAGGGGCAAGTGGGTCCTAAAGGATGCCAAGTGCTCCTTCCCTCGGCTGGTGCTGCCGACAGAGATGCCCGTGTCTCATGACGGGTGGTTCCGCGCGAAGCTCACCGACCCTCGGACGGAGTTGGTGCTAGAGAGGATGACCGCCGACCTGAAGCCTGATGACCCAAGGGCGGCGAAGCTGATGGGAGCCATGATCGTCAAGGAGTTCATGGCGCGGTGCGTGGCTCCCCTCCAGGCGCGCGTGCGCCCCTTGTGGAAGCTCGGGGATGAAGGGGACAACCTCCGCCTGCGTCTGGAGGCCCTGTCTGACGAAGAGCCGGGCACGGCCCTCCACTCCTTGGTTGGGGATGACCAAGGGTACCCGCAGGAAAGCTTCGTTCCCTTGTACCGCCGCCTGGACGGGGCAAAGATTGCTGCCGCCATGCCTGTCTTTGATGGGCGTGGTCTTGTGCCATCGGCGCCCTCTGAGGCCTCGGTGGTGACGGTCCCGGTGGTGGTGTCCTCCGATGATTCCGGCGAGGAGGAGGAGCAGGACTCGGCGGCCACCCCGGAGGGGTCTGGGGAGACCTCCCCTCCGCGCAAGGCCGACCTCCTCCGCGCCTTGCCTGATGACGACGCTGCCGGCGACCACCCAGCGAGGGAAGTCCTGCCCACTGCTGGGGTCACTACAAGGTCCAGGGTCTCCCCCTCAGGGAAGCTGCCGTCCGTTGTCCCGATGAAGAGTAGATCGTCACTGAT